>JANEMJ010015096.1:0-61364 GCA_024361745.1 Cacatua alba
CTTTGTTAGGGACTGTAGTGATAGGACAAGGGGTAATGGGTTCAAACTTAAACAGGGGAAGTTCAGGTTGGATATAAAGAGGAAGTTCTTTACTGTGAGGGTGGTGAGGCACTGGAACAGGTTCCTCAAAGAAGTGGCAAATGCTCCATCCCTGGCAGTGTTCAAGGCCAGGTTGGACAGAGCCTTGGGTGACATGGTTTAGGGTGAGATGTCTCTGCCCATGGCAGGGGGGTTGGAATTAGATGATCTTAAAGTCCTTTCCAATCCTAACTATTCTGTGGTTCTATGATTACTGGAACAAGAGTTGTTAGCTATAGATGAAATTGCAGATGGCCTTCTTGGCTTCCCATATCGATTGACTGTATCATAAATGTCACAAACAAAATGAAGGAAAGGATTCAGCACTCTGTGTTTAACTGATGAAGCTGGGTAAATACTTAGACTGTTAGTCTTTACTTAGCTCCATCATTGCCCCAGATTGGCTGCTGCATGCTTCAAAGTTAACATGGCTAAATCCTCTCAGAGATTGAGGAGATATTTAAGATAGCTTCATCAGTGGAAAATTAGGTTTGTCTTTGATTTTAGTTGTAGCGAAGTCAGAAAGTGCTACCATTTCTTTTAGCCATCAGAATTTATAGCTTAGAGTATTTGGCTGCTTAACAGCTATGAGGTGTTAGAAACTTAATTTACCTACTCTGGAAGTTCCAAGTGTACACATCTGCATACATTTGCAATAGTGCTTATTACTACTGTACTCAGAGTGACAATTTCATAATAGTGGTGTATAAATTAGAAAAAGAGTCAGTGTTGGTATCAGAAGGAGAGAGGTTATAGGGATGAGACAGGAATCCTTAGAAATACTGAGGAACTGCAGCCCCAATTGACTAAAGATGTGGTACTCGGTTTCTGCACCTGAATTCAGTTGTTTTGGCCTGCAATTTTGTACAGTATTACCAGACACAGAGCCTGCTCTCAGGGATGTGCAGATGAAGAAAAAATATCAGAGTGAAGTTGTTATGTTTTATATTCCTAGCAGCTCGGCGGCTATGATCATTGTGTATGATAAGAAGTTTAGTAAATCTGAAAATTGCTGTATTTGTGTGATGTCTCTAAACAGTGAAAAGAAGAGACTGATATCTTCTTTCAATCAAGATTTTGGTAAAGGAACTAAGCCATCTATTTTAGTATCTATTCTGACAAAACATTTTTAGGTTACTGACAGCCTGATGGTCACCTCCAATTTGCAAAGCAGAGGGGAGCAAACATCAAAGCAATGTCAAGCAGGATAGCATGCCAAGAGAGAGGCCAGGTTGCCAGGAAAGGTGGCCATGTGGCATTTCCCATTGCTACACGAGACTCATATGAGGCCTTAATGATATAATGTGTCACGTATATGTTATTTGCTAAAGAATTGAAGCATCTGATATAGCTCTCCTTCTCAACCTTCCTCTGGTAATCTTGAGCTTCGTTATTTCTGCTATTGAGGGTAGTTCTACATTGTCCTGCCTGCTTGAAAGAGCAGGAGCAGACCAGAAAACAGGACACTGGAAGGCTTTTCAGGCCTGTGTCGTGCTAGTGGCTTGATCACTGATGTGGCCAACTCACTTCATCACTCTGCACTTCTGGTGTCACTTCTTACTTCTTTTTTTTTTTTTTTTTTTTTAGCATATTGCATGTATGAATCAGTGAAATAATAGATACTTTTCATTATCATATATTGGAACCCAGATCTTAGTTATAGACATCACTGTACTGTAAAAAGTGAAATTAAACATTTGGTGGTAATTCAAGAACAAAGCAATTGCCTTTTTTACAGCATGGTAGCAAGCTGGAAGGGCTGAAACAGGACTGAAAGCCCTATTGTATAAAAGAGCTTTGACCTAGAGCAACAAAAATCACCATCTTGTCTGCTTTTTCAGTGATATTCTGTTAGAACTCATGTTCCCTAGAAACTGAGTTTCTTTAAAAATGCAATATTAGTTGGTTTTTCTACTGCTATGGCATTCTACCACAGCCTTTGCAGGACAGGTTTTTCATGCCTGGAAAGTTCAGGTCTGTGAAGCAATAGTTTCTAATGATGCCTCTGCTAAGGCAGTCTTCTTGCAAGAGAACCTGTAATGAACAGCAAGAATTCTTATTCATGACAGATAGCAGAAAAAAGAAAAATTAGTATTACAATCCACATTTGAGTTAATGTTTATGACACTTCATCAGGCTACCTATAGGGTTCCTTAAGAATTAAATGGCCTATCTGGATTAGATAGATATATCATCAGGATTTGGATCTTCTTGATATCCTATATAAAAGTCTACACTGTTCATATTTCTTCTTTACAACACTTACTGTAATATTAATTTCTTTTGTGAGAAATGAAAAAGGGTGTTATACTAGTTTGTACTTCACTTGTCTGCGTGGACCATAGAAATGAAATACATTAAGGCATATGTTGCTTTAAATCAGAGAAAGAATGAATACTTTGTTTTCAGATAGTTTTGAAAAGTTTACTGGAGGAAATCGGATTGATTATATGGAGCCAAAGTTTGGACTAAATAACACAGAAGGTAGCATGACTGCATCAGTAACTCTTCAGGTGAGACAAGACAGGTGGCTCTAGCATCAACCTGAGCTAGGTGATAAGACTAGTGCAATTCATTTGAGAGATGAAGGACAGATGGAGATGTGAGACAAGCAGTAATGCAGTTAGCTTGGTAGCTGCAGCATGTCAAATATAGAAGAAACCCTGAAACTTGTGCCAAACCAAGCTGAGAAGCCCCCCTATTGTTTGCCGTGCAGACACATCACTCTGGGTTCAGAAACAGTCTGTGGTCATACAATGATGCTGTCTAGGAAATAAGCAATTGTTGTTGTCTCTACCTTCAGTGGTGCAGTTTTGCATGGATGAGGCTAAATTATTCTCAGACATGGCTCCATAAGCATGGTTAGTTCCTGTGGAGCAAGGCCATGTCTCTGCCCTTTCACCACCTGCCTGTTTCAGGCATATTTTATAGCATCTGAAGTCTTAACTTCAAAAATGTTTGGTAGAAGTACCATTATAGCAACCCAACTTTGGTTTTTAAGACATCCTCTGTACTAAATTGGAATATTGTATTTCTAGCAGCTCAGAGGGAATATTGCAGCTTAGTAAGTCATTTGTATTGACCAGGCTTGACCTTGTTTATGTTGTGTGATGAGATAATGGCATGGCCTCAGGTGACAATTGCACAATTCCTTAGCATATGTGTGCATATGATTGCAATGATGAGGTCAATAATTAAGTGCTTCTAAGACCTCTTGAACACAAAATGTGTACTACTGATAGTTTCTTATAAGATGGAAAGATACAGCTCTTTTAAGAAAGATACAGGACTGCTTTCCTGTGATTGAGAAAAATCAATGTCTAATATTGTGTTGTATGTTCTCTTGTGCTGGCAAAGGTGGACATGTAATGATGAGATCTTGTTGGAATGTTGAGCCTCATTCATATGTGACTAAATTTAGCTGAAATATAATATTCAGGTTGATTCAAATCTCAAGATGCTGCTGACTTACTCAGTTCTGAAGTCAAGTCTTCTGTATAATTATCCAAGAATTAAATTTTTACCTATATTTCCTCCTGGAACAATAGCAGTGGTATCCAAAGCTTTCCTGAAGGCATTGGTTATGTGAAATGAATGTATTTAGGATAAATGTAAAGTAAAAGACACAGGTGAGTCTCCTTTCATCCTTAGCTTTCTTTGAAACATACCCTGGATCTGAAGAAAATACGTATTGCTTGGACCTATCCATGTTTTCTCTGTGTCAATCGGTCTTTTGACAGACTGACAAGCATGTCTTCCTAGTTCTGAGAGTTTTTCTATTGTGTACAACCCTTTGCATTCTTTTCCTGCATTTTTCAGCCTTCTGAACTGGTCCTTCCGTTTCAGGCTGAAAATATGACATAGTGTTAAGCGGTGCACCCTCCTCTACATTGGTGTAGGTTAAGAGGCTTGGTTTCATCTAGTTAAATCAATTTGCTTTCCTGGTTATTTATCCAGTGACTCCAAATTTAGATCAATACATAGAAATGAGAAAGAATTTCATCCTGCTGGCTAGGTTACTAAAATATTTAGACCATAGTAATGTCATATCCATCATATTTTGTAACTGCTTTCTACATGTAAGAATTCCCTTTAACTTCAGTCACTAAATGGAGCATCCTTTTTGATCCTGCTTGCTCTCTGGAAATTCATCTGTATAGATCTACAGCAAAAGCGGTTTCTCTGTGAGATTTCATTTCAGTGGCAGCTGTTTGCAAACCAATAAGTACTTGCTGCAGAAATGTCCCTGAATATTCTGACCACTTCTCAGAAGTCTGAAAGTTGAAAAATCACTTTAGTGGGTCTGGATCCAATATAGACACCTCAAATGCAGTGCAGACACAACTGTGGACATCTCAGGATTCTTCAGGAAACGTGACAGGAGTCAATGTCACATCATTTCTCTTCTAAGTCACATTTTTCTATTAGGTGCAGCTTTCTTAACCTCAAAGCATGTTCTTTCATGCTCTTCAGGATGTGTGTTTTTATACCTCTGCTATCCTGGTTTTCTATTTAAGTCAATGTAACCAGATCCATTTCTTTCTCCCAAAGATTATCTTCTGCATATGAAAAATAACTTGGCAACCTAAACATGAAATGATTTTAGGCAATGTTCTATATGCGTATTCAAAGGAACATTACATAAACAAGTGCTTTTTAAATCTTTACAACAATGGCACTCAAGACTGTGCAGTTACCCTTTTGCTTCTTACTAGGCATGCTTCAGGTAAGTACTTGCACAAAATAAACTGCATTAAAGTTTTTTGCATGTAGGAAACATGAATCTGTAGATGTGGTTGAATGTGTTTTGCTTTTGTTTTTTCCCCTGCCACTCCTTTCTTTGCTCATCTTGAGCTCTTCAGTCTGAGACATTATTTGTTGAGCTAAAGTGCTTGGTAACTAATGCGTTTAATTTAAACTACTAGATTTAGAACAGGCTGATGCTTAAATTGGAGTAGGCTGATGCTTACATTAACTGAGTGGAATTACAGAGCACTCGGCAGTGTTTAGTCATTTAGTACTCAATTGGTTGGATGTTCCAATCTGTACAGTATGAGCAAGTCCACTGGAAAAGATGGTCTGACAGATGGCTAATTGAAATGTGAAAAAAGTGCATCGTGTCATGGGCTCAGGCTGGAGCCTCCTGACCCCTTTACAGGACAGCTTCCATTGTGAAGCTGTGACATGACACAATGTGCTAATTCTCTCTGTGTTTCATTATCTTTCACTTCTTCTCCCTCCAGCCATCTTTGATAGGTGATAATTAAAACATCCAAGGACATCCTATAAAATCCTAAGCTCAGGTTGCTGAACACTGAATGAAATTATTATGACTGTGATGTTCTCCCACTTGCTACAGTTCTCTGTGAAAATAGAGAACTTTTCATTTCTTTCTTTTTAAATTTGAATAGACATTCAAAAGAATAATGTGGCTGTAGCAGCTCCCATTTTAGCAACATCTATGTACATGTCTATAGTCTTATACAATAGTGCCTGGACTTTTATTGTTTTAGCAAGGTTACAACTACCACCATGGAGACGTAATACCATAATGTATCAGCTCAAAGTCTGGCAGCTCAGGATTTCTGAAAGTGCCAGGAAAGAACAAAAATTTCCCTTTACCTTAATCCATAGGTGTAAATACCTCTCCCTCAACCAACCAAAGGATCTCATAAGAAAAAAATTAAAATCATAAATTTTATAACCAGACCATAGAAAAAAATTTCAGCCTTTTATTTTTTTTTCTTTCTTTTTCATTTCTTAAATTTGGTTGGTTGGTTGGGGTTTTTTGTGTTGGTTTTTTTTGGGTTGTTTTGTTGTTTTTTTTTTTTGCAGGGGGATTCAGAAAATCAGTAATAAAATTATCAATCTAGATGTTATAACTCCAGGGATACAAACCTTTGCAACATTTTCAGAATGTCAAAACTCTCCCTGGTACTTAAATATGCTAACTTAGCATGCTGGTTCAGTATAGAGAGACCTGAGCAAGTTCTAAACTAGTGAGCTTGACTACCTGAGTAGTCTATCACAGTACTCTCTTCACTCTTTTCTGAGGGTGCCTTGACTGCTTACATTGAGCTGTCCTGGTTCTATATATATATGCTTCATTATAGTGCTGAATATCTTTCTTGTTTGATCTCATAAAGTCTTCCTTTTAGGCACCCAACTAAAAGGGCTAGGGAGTTGTGTTCTATCTTTCCTTCTTCCCATGCCTTCTAGAGATGGTTTCTTGAGCTACCAAAAAAAACCCCTCCATGTTTGTTCCACCCTGGAGAAAAATTTGCATACTTGAAAAGAGCCCACCCAGAAAGACAGAAACATTTCTCAAATAGTCACATTAATGCGCAAGTACTTGTCACATACTACACAAAAAAGTGATTTGAAAGAGAGCTCACCATGCTTGTACTTCTAGGCAGAGATGCAGATTTTGTGGCTGGCATTTCTTTGCTTTCAGAAATCATACTTTCTACAGGTATGCCAGATCTCGTTCTGCATGAGGTTCCATTATCAAGTGACCTGAGAGAGGGACTTGTATCCAGGGACAAAGATTTCTCTAATTTGCGTGGTCGTGCTCCAGCCACAATGTCATCACTTCTCAGACTCTCTAAGTCTACTTCTTCATGGGTTTTCCCATCTAGAATGTTCTCTTTCCAGCTTTCAGGAGACTTTATCTTAATATGCAAGTCATCTAAGCTTCTCACACCGGATGGAAAGGTATTTTTCAGTTTAGAAGCTCGGTATGCCCTCAGGCTCATGGGATCAAGCACTCTGAAAGTAACTTCATTAATAAATTGAGAGAATTTGAGTTTAGCTTCTATTTTCTCTTCTACAACAGACAATGAACTTGATGATCCTTGACTCACCAAGCTCAGATCAGATGTAGAGGAACTGCTTTTCTTCTGAGCCTTCTGCCTGTGGAGCTTTTGGCTTGCATTTCCCACTTCTGCTGGATATAAAGAAGAGTGTTCCAGTCCATGGGGTTTTTCACTCCCTTTCTGACAGTGCTTTGATCGACGGGGTCGATAGCCTTCATCCTTATTTTTGCTTTTACCAAAGCTTTTACCTTCTGACCTTGAACTACCCTGTAACTCAAAGCTATCCTCACTGGAGCTACAGCGTTTTGAGTAACTGTTCATTGTCAAATCTCCAGAGACTTTCCCCTCCGCATCAGTTCCTACTTTTGATACACATGCAGTGGTGGATGCACTGCATGCTCTTTCTTCAGTCACCCTGCCAACACCCTCTTGCTTTGCTGGTCTTCCAGTCACAGTGCCCTCTGGCTTAACAGGGGAAATGGAGCCCTTTGACAGTGACTCCATTTATTTTTGTGTCAGCATGTCAGCTGGCATCAGTGGAAGTGGCATTCCCATAAATCCTTCTCTATATTGTAAGACAACAGCCATGGCTTTGAAAGGCATAACATTGCAGCCACACATTTATCCCATATGCATCCCAAATTATGCATATGTTTCATAATTAGATCAATAGCACATTCTCATCATTTTAATTAGCCATACTAATGAACAAAATCTATAGGACATGCAAATTTTCCAGGGTATTGAGTGCTTAGTGATGAGCATGGGCTTTCATTGATCTAAAGCAGCATATGATATATTCCTGTCTGTTGAACTGGAAACCGAACTACCATGATGTAGATCAATATTCACTAAGTAAAGTCTGGAGTAGTTCTGTTTCAGGGCTTTTTAAAATCCAATAGTCGAGAAGGTCACACTAAAATGTCCTAATGTTACTAGTGTTTGCTATTCTATTAGAAAGTTTAGTGATAGATCTGGCAGACCCAAAGAGCTAGAACATACTGTGGTTCTCACTTTCTACCTGCTTGCTTTTGCCATAATTATAATTCTAAAATAATTTAAAATATTTGAATCCTAAGTGAGGTGCAATATTTCAGCATTGTAAATGAGTCTGGAGTAATAACAATGGGTTCTTCCAGTACTTGACATGTGAAGAGCTTCTCACTCTTTGCTGCCTTTATAGACAGGCAAGTCTGAATTACGAAGTGCAGAATTTCTACTTTTGCTTTGTATATTTGAGAACCTGAAGGCTAGTTTAAGTGAGGTTGAGGGCTACAGTCTGAATTTATAATCAACATGAATATTTGGAGTGTCCCGATGATGTGCTGGTACAGAAATTGATCAGAGAATGAATCGACTAAAACTCAAAAGTTGTTTTTTTCATCTCCTTACTTTAGCATAAGGGTGAAGCAAGCTGCTTAACCATTTTTGTCTGCTGGGAATCCGGCTCTGCTTTCATCACTGTCATTGCCACCACCATGGTTTTCTGACTGATGAAATGCAGCAGGTGGAGAAAGAAAAGAGAATCACAAGCAGAAACCTGAGTGACCTCCCTTAAACAATGGGGTGGGGTGACATAAGGAGGATTGCTAGAAGGGATTGAGGTGAGAAGTAGGCAAGGAAGTAGGAGAAGGTGGCAAGGAACGGGAATAATTGATAGAAGAGCACATTTAAAAGTATTGTACATAGCTTACAGGTCAATGGCAGCTTGGGTTGAAATGCATGAGCTTTTGAAGCAGACGTATTTAGGTCCCTCATTAAAGTTACTCTTCCACTGCACAGAATTATTGTCTCCATGTTGGTTATTTCAGGACTCATTTAAATCATAGTTCATAAAAGCTGCTGAAGTGTTGCAAATCTCTCAAATTAACATCGTAAGTGCATTAATTTTGCAAATAACAGGGGTACATGAAGATCTTTTTAACACATCAGAAATCAATTGCTTTTACTGGAATTAATTTCTGAAATTATTCCATATTTTCTATGCGGCTGTGCCATTCCATTGCATGTTACAAACATTATCCCGATCACAGAGTGGCTTAAAAAATGAATAAATCCTTTTCACACTGTCTTGTTTTAGATGTTTTAGACATATTTATTCCTGTGTCACTTGAATGTGAAAGGTGACAGTTTAAAGGGCTTTCTATTGTCAACACAAAGATTTTCATGACCTTTTCAATTCAGTCAGGGAGCAATACAACACTACCCTCTTGCAAAACCAGAATTTAAGGCTTTTCAGTATATTCTAATACAGACTTATGGTTACTTATTGAAGCAAATAGGATTCCCCAAATAGGTGGGGTATATGCTAATGCATCTGAAGTCTTTTGCTTTCCAGGATCCATTAGCGCTTGGCAAAGTCCAAATTCTGCAATTTTAATGAACTTTATTAACACGTCAGTTTCAGAAACAGAGCAAGCATCATCGCTGAGCCAAAATCTATAATAGCTTGAACATATTTGGAGAAGAGCTTTTTTATTCATGACAGATTGGGTTCATTTGTGCCTGAACAAAGCTATGTTAACTACAAGCACAAATTCAGCTATCCACTGCATATGTGCAAAGTTTAACATGTGAATCTGACAGAAGTCAGTGTTACAGCCAAAAAAGGTGGCTCATATAATTCTCGTCTACTGTTAGGAATGAGCCTATTTATTCTGAAATATGTAATCTGTGCAATAGACAAATGTAATCTTTTTAAAAAATAGGAAAAACATCAGGTTGCAGATTATAGGTAATCTAGGTAAGGTATATAGATAGCACTGGTGGGGTTTTTATACTGCTTATACTGCTGCTTCTCTTTCTTCAGATGATTTTTTCCTAAGGGCTTTAGACAAATGACATAGGTATATCAAATTATTGAGAAAAAGAAATTAAGCCATAGCTGCAAAATGATAAATAAGTCATCTTACCTGAATGATACACATTTTCATCAGTCACTCTAAATCTTTATTGGAATAGATGTTATCAAAGTTTATACTAACTATTCAGTGGTCTTTTTTAGATAAATGCACAAAAATATTCTCTAGACACTATCTGAATCACAGAAATTATTTCCTCTAGTCATATATTTAAATAGAGAAGCTGAATGCCAAACCAAAACGTGCTTAAGAATCTGGATGTTTGAGACTTTTAATTCTTTCACAATTTTTGATTTTCATGATTTATTTTCCATATGTTGAGACTTGCTTTTTAAAATGCTACAGTTATTTTACCATGTATATCTAAATCTCTTTGAAGACATTGCTGATTAAAAGAATTTCTCCTTCCAGTGCAGCCAGGTATGCCTGTGAATAGCAGTGCATTACTGCAGTAGTTTGGGCTGTACTCTTGGAACAAATACCTTCAGACATCACAAATTCTTCTGCTGTTTCTTGCTTTAAAATGCCTCTGCTAGGTGAATGTTTGCCTGATTTCAAAGTTCTTCCAAGACTGTCATACTAACATTCAAATAAGAGAAAAACTCACGCATTAAATTTGCCCTACTTTAGAATGGTGGGCACAAATAACTTTTGGAATAATACAGTATGCCCATGCAAATCAATTTAACACTGTCTGACCTAGGTGATAGACTTCACTGTAAATAAGATTTCCTTTATTAGCAGCTCTGCCATTACTTTCCTAGTTGACCTTTGGTGAGCACCTGCACTTTCTTCTGTAGCCAGCATTAATTGTCCTTAAAAAAAATTAAAGAAGGACTGTCTTTTTCTCTGCATTGGTACACAATCTTGCTTAATAAGACCCTGATCAAAAGTGACATCTCTAGATACTATTAAGGCTCCCATAGTGATAATTCATAAGTGAACCATTTCTAGGGACTCAGGTGGATCCAGTTTGTAATTTTGTATAATTTTAGTGTGATAGCTAAGATAGAATCATAGGATCAGCTAGGTTGGAAAAGACATTTAAGATCATAGAGTTGAGCCATTACCCCAGAATAGATGTTCTATTCCATTTTAATGTTAATATAATAATATAAACAGAGCAATACTGATTCTTCCCTGCTAAATTTACTGTTGAATATGAAACATTTAGAACAGAATGATAGTTAAGATCACAGCTTAAGTGGAACTTTCATAATGATTCAGTATTTCATTTGACAAGACTGAAGCTTTCAGGGACTTGTCTTAGGACACTTGTTACTTAGAAAAACACACGAAAAGTTTTCTAATGGTTATTTTAATCTTATTTATATTCCAAGTGATGTTTTACGCAGACATCATTAGAAACCTGCATATTTTGTGTAAAAATGGAGCATAACAGAGTTACTTTACCTGTAAACATGACTTGATGCAATGTAATGCCTCTACAGACCATCATCTATAGATCTAAAATTGAAAGCTAGGTTTTTTGGGAATTAAAAAAAAAAAGTTATCTTAATTCTCCCTTCCCTTTTAAATAATATCGCTGTTTTTTAAACTTCAGGAGATTTTAATATTTTGCTAATGGTATCAAAAACAAATACAAGCTATCTTGCATTTGCTCCAGTAGGTTGTCATGACAACTGGAAATTTCTTTGTGTACAGCTCTGGAAGATATGATTACTTTGAGGTCAAAGCAGACAACATTCAAGAGTTCTAGTACACAAGTGTGCAAAGTTTGTGTATCTAAAATTACAACTTTTGATACATTAATCATAGAATCATAGAATAGTTAGGGTTGAAAGGGACCTTCAATGGTCATCTAGTCCAACCCCCATATTAATGACAATATATCCAGCAGATTATGTGCATTAAAAATAATAAACAAGCCTAAGGGTTTTCAACATTTTTGCATTCATAAGAAAATTTTAGGTTATTAATGAAAAAAATGTAAATCTGATTTTAAACAATATTGGGGTTTATTTTAATTCCAAATAAGGTTGGTTCCAGAGCCTTTTGTAGTCAGTGAGTAGACTCCGAGATTTTGGATCAATAATTACACTGTTGTTTGTGCTATTCTTGTTGCAGCAAAGGGTGAGTTTTTCCACCATAATGGAGTGTATTTCCTGCAAGCAGTTTTGTTTCTAGCTCTCATTCAGCCTTTCAGCTGCTCAGAAATACTGCCTAAGCATCAGAGCCAAACTTACTGGAGCTAGTAGGAACTGCAGTTCCTTTCAAAGTTCTCAGTTTGCTCTACAGATGTGTAAATCCTTCAGTATATAGTCCATTCTCAAAATAGTTATATCCTAACTCTTCTAGTGCCCATTATTTTGCAGGTATATTCTTCCCTCTTGATTTTAATAAAAATTTTGTCACACCTTATCTACTACTATTTGCACTTAATTCAGTTGATTTTGGAGTGTTTTATGGGACCTTTCTGTTTTACAGTTAAGTTTTCTTTTCAAAACAAATAATTTCGAATGGACAGGAGACATAGCCAGCTTTGACAGTAGTCATTTTACCTCACTAGGTTCCACTTGAAAGTCTTGCAGTTCTAAGGAAAATTGCAGCAGATATTTGCTCTGACTCTGTAAGATCCAGCTGTCTTCAGGACTAGTAGAATGAAAGTTCAGTTTCTTTATTTTAATGAGTGACTGTTAATGGGAACAAGTTAAAAATCTTAAAATGAGTTTTTCCTTTTTCTATCAGTTGCTGGTATCACAGTACCACATAATGACAAACAGAAAATTGGACAAGTATTGCCACCATTAAATCAGTCTGGATTCTTTACAAATAGTAGGTTTTATTGGCATGAAACGGACATGAAAATGTACTATGGTGTCTTACAGACCAGAGACACTTAAGGAACTCATGTTTCTATGCAGGAATCTCCATGGTGAGCAATGTCTGCATCTAACCTTGAATCTAAATCTAAAGGATCTAAATTCATTTAAATTCTCATAGATCTACCTCTCCACCATGATGAGGAAAACATTTATCTGTCTTACAACTAAAGAGTGACCAAACACAATGCAAGAAATCGCTGTGCTGTATTTCTTGCCAACAGTCACAAGTCTGATTCATTTAATTTATTGCTGTATACTAGACAGAACTGTGGTACACCTATAAGTGCTGAGCATTAGAGAGGTGTTTTATAGCATAAATCCTGCACCACCCTGAAAACAGTCTCTGTTCTTTGACAAATGCTACATCTGCAGTAAAACTTGAGCCAGCCACCCATTTATCGTGCAAGCTATATTTATAACTTCAAATATGAATTAAAAAAAGGGAAGAGGAAAATGTAAACACATAATGTTTTAATATACTGATTTTGAAATTATTTTCATACGACAGAAGAGTCTCTCTATTTGACACAGGTTCATACTGCATTCAGTGTCATACTGTCAGAGCACCTTCCATTATTGAACAAGCAGACAATTTAGTATCAGTTGTAAGCTGTTGACTGTTGTGTCATCTGCTCTGCTAGCAGTAGAAAATCACAATGTGGACACATGTTGCTGTGTATATTTTTAAAGCTGCCAAAAAAAATATACCAGGCACTTGCAGCATTAAATAATGACATTTGGTTACCCCTCATTCCCAAGGGACTTTTTCCTTTTCAAATTTCCATGAAGAGAAATTTTACACTTGCTGAGTAAAGCCAGAGAAATGAAGCCACAGACTGATATTTTTTCAAGGGTTTTAAGTGATCTCTTATTTATCCACAGTTCAGACAATGAACAGCTTTGAAGAGAGGAATGCAAAATGATATGGAGGCTGATCTACAATGCAGGCAACTGATTTGTGGTCTAGTTAGGGTGAGCTTCAGATCAAATACACTATAGCATTTTCTCCATGTTAGAACTTCTTAGTACTAAAAGCTCATGATGCCAACTGCCTGAGAAATTGTTGTCCTCATCCAAGAGAGATGTAGTTCCTAGCTAATGGAAGATATTAGTATCTGCGAATAACAATTTATTTTTCAGATTAGTGTTTTGTGACCGACCGCAGCTGCATACCTTGACTGCGAATGAATCCTCAATATGTATTCTGTCCTCTGCCAACATCAGCTTTTTCTTGCTCAGCTTCTGCTTTAGCCAGTTGCTCCATGAGCTCTTCCTCTCATGCTCTACCTTCTTTGTAGCCGTGCTGTAGGATGGGTAGAAGTGTAGGTCATCTGCATTGCACTAGCATTTGACTCTGTCTCCACTTCACTTTGTAGTCGCTTGGTGAAAAGACAGTGAAATAATTGGTCCTTCTGAGAATATACAGATGCAGAATATTAGTTTCTTCCACCGCTCCTTGAACATGTGTGTTTTAAGGAAAGTGTCAAATCCATTGAGTCTATTCTTAAACCTGTCCTTCTTTGAGGTAGGATGGCAGTGTCATATGGCTTTCCGAAGTAGGTATACCATTTTCATAATTTTACTGCCTTTTCTCTCTTCCTATTTCCCAGCCGCTATATTATTATTATTGTTGTTATTATTATTTTTATTACTATTATTATCATAATAATAAGAAAATTTAAGACAGTAGAGAGGAAAAGTGAGTAGAAGAATGCAGTTAGTTTTTCATGCAAAATCAGACTTGGAATAAAAATACAAATACACACAAATACAAAAATAAAAATACAATTCCTTTTTCTCCAGGTGGAATGAGAATATTTCCCACTCACTGAATTCTGCTTTATTTTAAAATTCATGATGTTTTCTAGACCAGGTTAATTTCTTTTACTTATCCATTCCTACTTTGATGCTGGACGTCACAGCCTGCAAAGCCTTGTTGTCTCAGAAGCCATATAACGTCCCTTTTTGATGTCATAGCACCTTACTGTTGAATTAAGGCTACCTAAAGTCCGTGCCAGTGATTCTTCCAGGAGTATTGAAGAGATGTTTCAGTACAGCAGCATTTTTCTTGTCATCTTTCTTACATCTGTAGGAATATGTAATTCTACTAGTTAAATGTTAAACATAGAGGGCAGTTTAAGACTGGGATGGAGAAAAGTCTTTGTCAAATGCATAAACCACAAAGGAATAAGATGTTGCTATGATATTCTCTTTCTTCTCCCCCTAGTCCAGTGAGCCTATCCAAATCACTAAATTCTGTGTCAGACTGATTTGTTCAAGAGTATAATACAGAAATTCATACTTCAGAGTCAGTCAAACCCTTGGGGGTCTTGACTTTCATAAGAACAATTGACCTGGACTAGGTTTCTGGGATTTCATTAGGATCATTCTTTTGGAGAATTAGGAAATCACAAAGGATAAGGAAGAAATGAGACTTTTCATCTAGGCGATGCTGTCTTCTTGATTATGAAGTCACTGTTTCCCCTTGGAGGCCTCCCAAATGCAGCCCTCTTCCTCCTCCTCCCCCTCCTACTCCGTCTCAAAAATAGTTACCAATGATTGCTTCCTCTTGTTGCTGAATAGTAATAGCTGTGGAAACGATCAAAGCTTGTTAGTGGTGTTACTACTCACTGATGTCTCCTTTAGTCTTGTGGGGATGGTACCATAAGTTTTACTACTTACTGGCCTTGTTATAACTATCCTGTGTTTTCCTGAGACTTGGGGAAGGGCTGTGCGATGTCAGGCTAAACCTCTCCTTTATTGGTTTCTCATTTTTTGGTAACTTCTTGACTTCTGTTGTCATGGGCTGCTAGGGGATGGAGAACTTGGCAGGAGGAAAGTATTCATGTAGTTTTCTGTGGAAGCTAACAATTTGAGCTTTTGCAGCATATTTTTCCCTACATAAGAAATTATGTTATTTCAAGGTTTAGGACATACTTGTGTTAAAAGTTTCCAGGATATCAGTACCAAAGCTGTAATGTCTCAGATGCAGCTACAATATAGTTTTGCTGCATCCTGCAAACCTGCGTGTTTGCAGAGTTGCATGTCATGGAAATTTGTGCTAGGCAGCTAGGACTAAATGAGAAAAAAAATGGTTTTTGCATATGGATATGTGTTTGCACGCCAAACGTAAAGGTAGCCCTGTGGGCTGCTTGTTCCTAACTCCTCTGCTCTAACAATTGCAATTTAAACATTAAGCAAAACACTGCTATTTTTTTTTCCCTTCAGCTCCCATAGTCCCACCTCATTTCATTATATTAAAAAGACATGTTCACCTGAGCTGTTTAAATACTCTTGCAGAAAGCATGTTACAGTGTGTGTTGTTTGTTTTGGCAAATGGCATGCATTTATGTTGTTTCTCATGCAAACAATTATTTCATATGTACTTTGCTGGGTTTAACAATGATTAATGAATACTTCATGTAATTCTACAAAGTCATCAATAATAACTATTTTCCTTCAGAATCTAATATAAATCTGAAGTAGGTTTAATGTGTGCATATTAGCTTTATTAATAATATTAATACCAATATCTGACTTTTTCCTTTCTTGAAGGTATAAATGATTCTGCTAATTTTATACTTAATGGCCAGTAGCATATTCAGAATACGTATTCTAATTCTAATGAGATCAAATATCCATATTCCATGACGTGTATTATGCAAATTAAAGATGCATAACTCATTTTAAAAGAATGTATCATGACAGTAAATTATAAATCATTCTATTAGCTTTCTATCACTGCAGCTTTTGGAAGCTTCATCTATATAATTTGCTGTCTTGTACCTTAATGTATTAAATATTTCCTTTTTAAGACTGTAATGTCAGCCAAATGAAAGAACAGAGCATGTTAATTCATGTTTAAAGCAGGCATTCAGTTGTCATATTGCAGCACCACTAATTCAGTGCTGAAGACTTCTTTACTACCTGTTATTAATTTTAAATAAAAAACCAAACATGCTGTTAAGAAAAAGCAATACTTACTTGAGAAGGATTCTGCAAGGTCTGTTCAGCTAGTCCACAGATTGAAATGATGGAGCCAGATTTAGAAGTAGCTTATTAGGTGCATGCTGCTTCAACAGTTACAGCTTTTCTATTTTTTTAACTGAAAGATGGGATCGTTTTCTTTTAATGAAGCCAGCATAGAATGATATGCTGTCCATGTTGCTATGATAGCATAAACTTGCAGAGCAAAGTCAAGCAATTGCAGAACGATTTACCAAGGGTCATTCACTATCAACTTGCCAGTGCTTTACTGTGTAGTCATAAACTTTAACAGCATCAAGGAGGGTCATGGTATGTCACAAATGCAGGAAATTACTAGTTAGTCATGTACACTTGAGATTGAAAGTGATTGAGTCAGTATTGTTTGTGAATATAAGTAGAACACTGGGTAGAGCCAAAATCTTTCATGTGAAACACCCACTGAATTCCCTTAAGAGGGGAAAAGGCTCAGATTGCAATCAAAATGCAGTACCTGCTACTCTCCACCACTCTGGTGGCTGCATTCTACTTCTAGAGCTCCAGCCCTGAGAAAGGAATGTAAGGAACTGCTCTGCCCCAAAGGGATCACACAAATGTGAAAAACTAAGTAAAGTATTTTATTTTGCTTCTGATATTTGGGATACAAAATTTTAAGCATCACATTTGTGAATGTACACAAACCATTGCAGCTATAAAGGCATGTAATTACTGTTATAAAATCGCACACATGTATCTACATATTTAATAATAAAGCTATACACACTTGTGGAGTTTTAGTGATGTCACCTTTTAAAGTATTTAAACATTTTTCTAAGAATAGTGCCTCTGTAGAACCCAACACAAATGTGTACATCATGGGGCAATAGTCAATTATTTCTGTAGTATTGCACTGCAGAGAAGAGACCATTCTTTAAATTTAGCCCTGGATTTTGAAACATTCCACTTCAAATTGTCTTTTCCCCAAGGATGCTTTTGGATAGGGAGACATCTCTGATGTATTTATCCAGTGGTAAGTACTCTGAGTAGTCAGGTTTTAGCTTATCCTGATTTGGCTTGTCCCAGAGACTGGACCTTTCATCTCCCATGTGAAGACAGAGGTGAACTGTGTTTTCACCCATATTCTGTATCATTAGCTTGCCAGCCTGAGGTGGGGAGGTGGCCAATGGTTAGCCACACCTCTGTGCCTTGACTTGAAAAAAAAAAAAAAAAGATGTTGGGAAAAGGGAATGATAATTCATTACATTAAGTTATTGCACTGGTGCAGTTGAATTTCTACATGCATCCCAGAAAATAGTGGGCATGCTCAAGAGCTTCCCCTTACAGTTGATCCTCATGAGGTGTCAGGAGATTTGGGTTTATTGATCCCACTGAATTTTGAACATTGAACAATGTGCAAGACCTGGGTGTTCAAGGAGGCAGATCTTCCCAGCAACCTAGGGGCAAACTCAACAGCAGCACCTCCCTTTTTCCAGAGAAAAAACAATAGACCTTACTTCTTTAAATGCCTCTAGGCTGACACTGAACTTCAGCACTCATTGCTTCTAACAGCTGCAAGATACAGACATAGAGCAGAAGTTTCTACCTTACGACTCGTGGTGGCTTCAGTAGTAGAATGGCTCTCATGCTACAAGCCATAGGACCTTGTAATTGCATCCCTGGCTGTGTTCCCATTTACTTTAACCACTGGTGGCATGGAAAATGTTTGGCTGCTCTTTATTCTGTTTTATTTATTTATTTTTCCAGATCACCAAGGCCACTGCATAGCTCTATAGCTGGTTTTTGCATTATAAGATCTTTTGACTAGCAAATTCTTCCCCTCAAGCTCCATTATATCTTAGGAGCAGACTGGTGAGTTCAAGCCAAATGCAAATGGTAAGTAATTATGTGTCAGGACCTCCAAGACATGTATGGGGAAGGGAGGAGCGATGTTGCAATTCTCATGAGAAATGGCGCTTTTTTTTCCAGTGAGCTGACATGAAAGGAGAGGAAACATGGTTTCATTTGCAGATTTTGCTTTTGCCACTGCCGTAACTACAGTTGGGAGGTTAGAGAGACAAAATATGGCCCAGCCTGGTGTGTATACCTTTTTTCCTTTATGTCTTCCAGGTGTAAAAATGTTTTTTCCAGGTGTTAGTAGTCAGTTCCAAAGTGGCTCAACAAAATTTCAGTCCCAGTTTCAAATGAAAGTAATACAAGGCAGAGAAACTCCTCATTGAACAAAATTCCTGTCATGAACTAGAAATAAACTCTTATTTTCTCTGTCCTTTTCCATTTCTCTATCTTCTTGATTTACTTTTCCTTTTGCACATTATGCAGTGCTGTTCCAAAGAAGTCTCCATTCACTCCGTGCCCCTCCCTGAGGAGACCTTCCTCCTGAATCCATAATCCTGTTGTGAATTCCTGTACAGGATATATGAAGCATTTCAGAATGAATGGCTGGCACAGAGCTTGGGGAAAGATACAAAATTTATGATCACTAGCCTGGCTGAGAAAACGGTAATATGATTGATTCTAAGTATATCTTGCAGAACGCTGCTATCACACCACTCATTCTTTTTCTTTTTTTTTCATTTTCCTCCACCTCCCCCTTCTCTCAGTAAAATAATTGCTAACAATACCCTCAGCAGCAGCAAGAAAAGAAAGTACAGTCAAGGCTCAACTTGGAATTTCTGCAGTAATATGACTGGTGTCTTTGGTCTTGTCCTTGTATGGGGTGTGGACTGGGTATTTTAAAACTCATTCAGTATAAGGGGAGCAGGTCTACGAAGGATGAGAGAATGAATGCAATTAAACACTTCTTTCTGAAAGTTGGTACTCCAAAAGGTAAAAGACTGATACCGTTGTTCAGCTGGTCATTGGCTGTATTAACTTAATTTGTAGGTAGTTTCATGTGGACATGACACAATTCTCATTGCACCCAACAAAATAAGAACTCCTCCAACACATTCCATCTCAATTTGAATGAATAACAGGGATTGCCACAGAAACACTGTTGTGTAACTTCCAAGTATTGTCTAAGTGCCTATGAAGAAAGAGTGCATCTTCAAGTGATCTCACATAATACACGTGAAAACAGTAACAATACTTGAAAGATTAAATAGAAGCTTTGGAAAGTTTAGCACCCATTAGTGCCACCTTCTTACAGTTTCACCTTCTTTCAGTGTCATGTTTTAAATCCTTATTGTCATAAATGCTCTCATCACCTCAAATCTAGATACAAAATAACCAAAGTTAGAAGCTAGAAAACTATTCAATGCAAAATAAAGCATTACTCTTAAGTAAAAGACAATAGCTTTTTCTCAAACAAACTGCTATGGAGTGTGATTGCCTTGTGTTTGCCCTGTAGTTGGCCCTGTGTATGTCTCTTCAGTGGCCTTGGGGAAAGCCACTCTGCTGTTGACTGGGGTGGCTCATTAGGAGCAGAAGAAAGGATTAATCCTGGAAATTGTTTACATTGGTGTAGCAGGAGCTTTGGACAAACAAAAAGTCAGACCTTTAAAATGGAAGATCTGGCTAAAGCTATTTGCTGAATTTGGCCTCAGTCTGCAAATAACCTCAGCTGCTCTGAACCTGCATTTTTAAAGAAAAAATAAAAATGCTCAGCTTGTATCTTGAAGACCTAAATTGTATCTTGGCTGAGGGATTATACTGTCTTTCTAAATCCACTGGGATTTTTCAGCAAATCAATATGTCTCATCTGGCTGCGGTACTCATCACTCTGTCAAGTGTAATCAAATATGGGGAGAGGAGAGGTGAGATAACCTTGAGAGAAGGGGTGTACTGCAAATTCAGGCAATATATAGCAAGTTTCCTTTCATGTGTGCACTAATCTTTTCTCCCACCCTGTTTATCATTCTCCACACATAGCCTGCTATCTGCACATCAGTCACGTTCAACTTTCAGCAGCCTGGCTACTGCACACCTACACACAGATTCCCACAGTCTTCATTCATTTCATGTTTGTATTATCATCTAAACACCTCTGTGGAAACCATAGCATACACAGAAAATTAATTCTGTTAATGAGTATGTTTGTGAGGAGACCACTCTTTCACTGGGAGATGGTTGGTCTGGACACTTGCAGGTTAGATTTTGTGTTCCAGGAAAAGTTGTCTCTTCTATAAAAAACAACAAAAAAAAACAACAAAAAAAAAACCCAAACAAAAAAACCCCAAACCAAACAAACAACCGTGTAAATGTCTCATTCTATGACTTTTGAGGAACAAATATTTTACTTCTGTCAGAAGAAACAGATAGGAATTTGACGGTGTCAAGCTGAGAATGGTATTAAAAGTAGGGGATATAATACCACCCTGTTGGAGCTATTGACTCTGATATAGATTGGAGCAAAAAATACTTAACATTGGGTCAGCGTTGCTAAGAACATGACCTGTTAGCAATCTCTGTCTTTAAGTTTCAAGTGTATTTGGTTAACTCTGGAAATAAAACTACTAAGCTTGAATGCTTTTAGAATTCATGAACTATTTTTGTATCCCATTCTTTTTGTCTGTTGCTTTGAGTCTTCATGGATTTTCAATGAGGTAGTGTTCTTTATGCCATCTGTAACCAACATTTTTCCAATACGTTGTCAATACTGCTTCTCTGGTTATTTCTCCTAAAATTGCTTCAAGAAGGTGTAGGGAAGACAAAATAGAAAAGTCAGACTCCAGATGCCAAATCGATTTTCAGAAATGCATATATCTGTTAAGCTTTATTTAGCCAGCTTTTCACTAAATATATTTGTTGTGCATTGTTAAATTTGACTCACTTGAAAATGAGTCTCTTTTTCAGACCCTTCAAGGTAGGAAAGAGAGATTTTACAGCCTTATATCATGATAGCTAAAGGCCTTCCGAATCATAAACATCTGTCTTGTTTCTAAAGACAGAGAATGTAAGCTACTTCTTAGAATTGCCTTTTTACCCTTATTCTAACTAGTGTTTCCTAATCTTTAGAAAAAGTAAGAATAGAAATTAAATTGTGTAGAGTATTATAATGCATAACACGTAGGAAAGATTATTTGTGATTTAGGCATAGTATTCTCATTTTCTGATATGAAGAAGTTGATCAGCAACTAGTTCCAAAATAATGTTTGCTGGCTTGGATGTCTGAAGAAATACCGATTTAGGGTACATGTTTCATCATAGGACATAATGAGGCTAGTGTTTTAAAGCCTGATTTTGAACAACCTGGTTTTCCCTTGAAAAAGAATATGAAGAACTAACAGATATTTGTAGGGGCTGTAACTCACCAAGTTCCCCATGTAACCCTAACCTTGTCCATTACCCAAATATAGCCATCAGCTCTGAAAATTGAATATTCTGTTTCAGGGCAGGTGTCATTTACATACTGCTATTGGGAGATGACATCTTATTCTACCAGGTAGTATGGCAGTTGCAGGTAATAATGTGGGCTATTTTCTTTGCTGAAATGTAGTGCCTCTCTTTCACTGACTGATGGATTGTTTCTGCCAACAAAGAACACCATACTTACTCACCAGGTAAATGGCAACATCTAAGGATCAACATTCTTCAGGTAATTCTTATGAAGAAAAGAATTTTTCAAATGTTTATACCACCTATCATGTAAACCAGTCCATTTTCTTCATCTCTCAGTCTTATAACATGTTCTATAGTTTAAATGCCCCACAGTTTATTTTAATTTCAGATCATGGACTCGTGCGATTCTTGGATTTCATTTATATAAATAGGAAGCTGTGCTTTATCAAGAATAACTGCTAAATGTTGCAACTGCAAAGATATAGAAGTATAAAACCTCGAAACAAAGATCCAACATTTATTTTAAACTGTAATTAATCAGTATCATGCCTGACTCATAAAACTAGTTTTCATTAGCTGGAGATGATGGTCTGTCCACGTTGCAATTTACAGTTTAAAAGTGTTTCAGGACGCTGTGTAAACAGCATAACCCCTCAAAACCATGATTCATCTCCAAATAGACTTACTGTGGTGGAAAGTGCTGATCTAGACTAAACCAAGTCACTCTTTAACATTTTTTTTATTTTACTGAGGAAAAGTAGTAGTATCTGCTGCAGAAATTATTAAATTCCAAAATGCAAACTGTAGGTGATCCCCTATAGGTGTATACATACTAGAGATACTTTTAATAAGCTTTATTATGTCTGTAGCAATGAGGAGGCTCAAAATTTCATTATCCAAATGGTAATGTTCAGATTAATTTTCAATTTTCAATCTTCAAAAACATTCAAGGAGCTTCAGAAATTTAGCCTGAACTTGTGATCGAACTGACAGATTTTCCATTCAGGATTGTCCTGGTGCCTTATTAGAAGTCTGCCACACAGTGTGACATTTCAGTCTTCCACATGGATTTTAGCAAAGCTGTGCTTTACACAATATATTTCATGTCTTAACTCCTGAACAATTACTCTGCTACTGCTCTTGTCCTCGATTAATTTCCCTGAAGAAATACATTGTTTAAAGAGGCTTCTGCTGAAATATCTTTTATTTCTGGCAGCTAAAAGGATCATCTCTTACTTCGGTGCTGTCAAGGGGATTATAACAAAGTAGGCTGCATTAAAAGATACAGAATAAAAATTCACAATCAGTCTGGCAAAAGTATTCAGATATTGATAATGGATTATAGTGATAGACAGCGGACCAACAAAACAGTGACTGTCATTATTACATTATCTCTTTTTTTTTGTTATATGGGATGTTTTCTCTTACCTTCCCTCTTGTCAATCATAGGGCTTGTATTTGAGTATTTAATTTGAGTATTAATGTTTATTTTGCTAGATAGAATTGTGAATCAAAGTGTTTTTGAGAGGAGAAAATTTGTTTATGGGGCAAGTTGAATTTTCACTTTGATACAGTGTGTTGCTCCAAGATTGATCAAAATTAAACAGGGGAAATTTAGGTCAAATATAAGGAAGAAATTCTTTACTACGAGGGTGGTGAGGCACTGGCACAGGTTGCTGAAGGAATTTGCAAATGCTCCATCCCTGGCAGTGTTCAAGATCAGGTTGGACGGGGCTTGGAGTAACCTGGTCTAGTGTGAGGTGTTCCTGCCCATGGCAGGGGGGTTGGAACTAGATGATATTTAAAGTGCTTTTCAACCCAAGTCATTCTATGATTTTATGATTCTGAGGGCTAATAATTTCTACCTGCATTCCTACTAGGAAAAGTAAAATGAATCTTCTATTGTTGTTAGAAGGTTGAATAAATTATATTTTACATGGAATTTGTGGGATATGCACCTTTGGGGCCCTTTTTTCCTGCAGAATATTTTGTGATTGTTGAGTTTGAAAAAGAGAGAGAAGGAGGAAGCTGAGGAATATTAATATGTCTATTAAGTTTAGAGCAGCGATTTCAGAGCTCCCAGGTATGGCTAAGCATGTTATTTGAGATATAGTAGTGCTTGTAGCACACAGTGGCTATGAACTAGCACTATATCAAATCCTAGAATGAATAGAAAAGGTTGTCTGTTGTAAATGAACTATCTTCAAAATTGTAAAACTTGCCTTAAGTAATATAGTAGATCACAGGCTAAGAGAGACAATCTAGCAGCTAGGAGGAATTGCTTAAAGAGATTAGCATATGTGGAATATAATTTTGTGTTAAAGAAGTAGGAAGACCAAAAGGGTGGATTCATGAAGAAAATTGATAAATTCTCATCTAGTCTAGCATACTTATCATATAGAAATACTGATGCTCTCAGGGCAATTTGGATGAGGTTGCTTTGCTGATCTGAATGCAAATTTAAGTATTTCAAACAGTTACATGATATTAGAGGAGGACAATTTTCAGAAGTGTTTGATGCTATTGCCATTGAAAATTCAATCAAATCCCTGATATTTAAATGTGGTACTATCCAAGTGGCCAGCAATGGATTTTTTTGAGACCTACTAGTACACAGAGCAAGATGACTGTTGTTTACTGGTTGTGTTTGCTGCCCTGAAGCACCAACAATTTTTGTCAGGGGCAGTAGGTCTCCTTGCTTTAGCAATGTGTTTGGACTTGGCCTTCTTAGACTTCTAGGTGGGGTTGCATGTCAGAGAGCTTCTGGGCCACAGTGGTAAACCCAGATCCCCTCATTTCACTCTTTTGCTTATATCCAATTTGGCCAGTAGGTTTTTTTTATAAAATCTATTACCATCTTTTCCAGATATGAACAATATTGTTGTTTTGATATGTGTTTAGAGAGAAGAAACAAGAGAAAATTTGCTGAATGCCTGACATCTGGAAGATCTGAGTAATGTTCCATGAGCCTCTGCATGACAGAGTCAGCTCTAGTGGGTCCACAAAGAGCTATTCAAAGATGCAGCCCTCACAGGAAACTCTGGGGAAAATGATATATCCTACATGAATAGAATTATATATATCTCATATGAAACCTTGTGCCACATTGAACTAGGCTGCTTTAGCAGAAGGGAAAGTACCTTTCTTCCTAGAACATATTTTCTCCAGTTAAAGATACTCAGATCCTATATCCTAGTAACCAATCATGCTAATAACCTTACAATAAAATATAAAGACTGCATATGAGGTACTTTATCAAGTCAGTTGCTGCAAACAAGGAGGTGAAATATTTTCTCAAATGCTGCATAATATTTTGCTATGATTGGATTGTGGTAATAATGTATTTACAATAACCTGTCTAATGCAGATAAGTAATTGCAGAACCAGTAGATTCAGAATTTGTCAAGAGTACAAAATATCTAGTTAATGCATATTTATGTAGGTGAAAAACCCTTATTAGATTTTGACTTGATGCCCTGGTTACAGAATTATAGACTCAACTGGGTTGGAAAAGACCTTTAAGATTATGAAGTCCAACCTCTGCCCCAGGACTGCCAAATCTGCCACTAAACTATGTCACTAAGGGTCTCATCTACACTTTTTTGATAAAATCTAAAGTATCATTTTCAAGAAAAATATACTTAATACGTGAAATAGATGGTATCAGGAAGACAGATTCCTGTTTTACTCTGACCAAGGATTATTTAGACTAGACCTATTATCAAAGTGCACCTGGGGAAATTTAATTTTTCATTCATAAGTCTTGCCCTTTAATTTTCATTTAAGAAAGAGATTACTTTTGTCTGCTGTTTAGCTAGAACTGTTTATGTAGTACTGTGTTATATAGCAGTTACCACAGACTTTCCTGAGGTGCCTACAGTCAGTGATGGCTTAAACTATCTGTGTAAAAGGTTTATTTTATAAAATGGCATGGATTCTCCTGGATTAGTTGCTTGAATGCCGTCATTATGCAAATGTGCTCCTTGCTTCAAAGAAAAGATAGCTCTAATTTTACCTGTGAAGGCCTTACTTGAGTTAGCAACTGGCTGTGCATCGTGCTTTTTACCATTTATGCCTGTTCAACTGCTCTGCTCAGGATGGGTTACCTAGTAGCTTCTCAGACAAAACATTTTGCTGACAGTTACGGTGCAATGTAGCCTCCACTTCTATACTCATCACGCCTCTTTATGAGGCGAAGTGTTCTGTTTCTCAGGGAGCACTTTAAGGGCCAAGCTCTTTGTCCCATGTTAAGCATGTTTAATCACCGTGGTTTTGCTATTAACATTGCTGTTTTGAAATACCTAGTTCACTGAACTAACCCCAGCCTTTTTTTCAAGCACACAGTAAAGGTGTATTATACATTAATCTTAGCAAAAAAAAAAAAACCTTACAACCCTTGTAAATAATCAAAGAAAATAGTTCTTTTGAAATTTTTTCTGGGCTACTGCAGCCTAACAATTTTGGGGTCCAAGTCCCACTAAACCAATGAGCAAAGCTACACTTGGGATTTGGGCTGCAGACTCTTGTAAATCAGACTGGCTGTGTCCACACACTAAACATCTCTAGCACTGGGCCTAACTGGCATAGAATAACTTTGTCCATACTGTTGATCTCTTTTAGCCTCCAAAATAGGAAAGTCATTCGCAGATTTTTTCTTGGCATGTTCCTTTGTCCATGTTAATTCTTAGGCTGTGCCTAGGAATAATTTAGGAAAGGACTAGTTATCTTGAGTGAAAACTGTGTCATTATAGTGGCATAGACAATTGTGTTTCATTGCCTAGGAATGTTTCTTCATACTGCCCCCTAACATAGGTCTGGGCTACCAAGACAGTTATATTTCTTGTAACTGTTTATCAAAAAGCCACATGAGCTCTATTCGGCCACATTTCTATTTCTTCCCCAGTTTTCAGCTGTCTAAACTCAGGTAAGATTACAGCATTGGTATTACTGCTGTTTTATTTCATAGGACTAGCCTACTTCACCTATTATCATTATGTCTGGATATTGAGTAATCTAGTGAGCTCTTTGTCTGCTCAAGTCAAAATCATTCACTGTGTTTTGGAGCTGGTTTTATTTTATTTTTACCTATCTGTTTTAACTGCCTTTAATGCAACATAATTGTTCAACTCAGTGTTTTGCTGAGTTCCATGCAGAAAGTCCTCTTGAGTAGCTGGTTCTTTTACCTAACCAGCATTCACCAGTTCTATGATGCTGATTTCCCAGAAATAGCAACAATTTAATTTCTTGTGGTTTCTATTTCTCTTTTCTCCACCTCCCTACCTGTATTTTTATACTTATGTGTTCTGCTCGTTGCTTAGAACAAGTACAGTTTAAAATCATTGTGCTCTTCTTTTTTTCCTTAGTGCATGGATTAGGAATTCTAACTTTAGATACCTAAATTTGAATATTGTGTCACCACATATAAATATAATCCATGCCTAGGAATAAGCTTGCTCCAGGTAAATTTGTCACTGCTGGTGGTAAGTAAATCCCCAAAATTTAGTATGAACAATTACTTTTCCAAAGAAAGTTTGCCATAATTTTTATTAAACTATTTTTAATGAAACTTACAGGAATTATTTGTTGACTTCTTGACTGGGAAAATGTATTATTTTACACACAAAGCAGTTGAAAAATTAAGGAGCTTTAGGATATATGCTGTGAGCTACACTATATTCCATGATAATAACCTTGCAAATCCTTGCGTAACAAAGTGAATAGCCCATAAATAATACCTTTTATTGCATGAAGACTTATGAAAATTAGGGACTAAGTTTGGTGTTCTGTGTGTATTTACAGTTATTGCATTGGTCATTCGAGAATTTCAGACATCTCAAAACCGTGGCTTCAACTGTGCTAATTAAAACAGGTTTCAGATGGAAAGCTGCATTCGTTACAATCTTTTGGCAGCAATGAATGTTGTTATTTCAAGTTCTTAGTTTCTCATTTTCACTTCAAAAATACTGTTTTGGGGGTTGAAAATGAACTTTTATTCATTATAGGAAAAGCAAAGTTTTGCGGGTTATTGTTAGAAAATACATAAACTGTTTAAAGCTTGCAAACTAAAGGTAAAGAAAATAAATAAAATTGCACCAATGCATATAAGCCAAAATACAGTCAAGCCAGTATAAAGTACTCTAATTTAGATGGGATCATTAGACACGGAAGGATGGCACATTGAAATCAATGAATTAGACATTCTAAGGAGAAGTCTCACATTTCTTTGAAAATCCTGAATTATTTAAAATGATTCAAGGCCTGTGCAGAGGTAGGCAATGTTCTGACATCTTGTCAGGGGCAGTTTTTCCAATGTTAAGCCACTCTCACAATAAGAAGATCTTAATCCTTATGTTTAACAGGAATTTCCTTTATTTCAGTTTGCACCCATTGTCTCTCATCCTGTCACTGTACCACGAAGAATTTGGCTTCATCTTCTCTTCTCCTCTCCATCAGATTTTTATACAGACAGCTAAGATCCCCACCCTAAGACTGTTCTCTAAACAATCCCAGTTGACCCAGGCTTTCTGTATAAGATATATGCTCCAAACCTTTCATCATACTCATTGGCCTTCACCAAACTCACTCTAGTAAGTTTCTTTTGTACTGGGGAGCCCAGACTTCCCCACCGGTGTGTCACCAGGGCTGAGCAGAGAGAAAGAATCACTTTCATTGATCTGCTGGCAACAGTAATCCTAATGCAGTTGAGGATGCTGTTGACCTTCCCCCTCACAGAAGCACATTGCTGGTTCATGTTCAACTTCTTGTCTACCAGGAGCCTCAGGTTCTTTGAAAATCTGCTTTCCACCTTGATGACACCCAGCCTGTACCAGACCACGAGTTATTCCTCCACAGGTGCAGGAATTCTTCTGCACTTCCTTTTTTGAACTTCATTCCTATCTGCCCATTTCTTCAGACTGTCAAGGTCTCCCTAAATAGCAACACTACCATTTGGTGTATTAAACACCCCTCCCAGTTTTGTTATCATCTACAGACTTGCTGAGTGTGCACTCTGTACAGTCATCCAGCTCATTAGTGAAGGTCTTGAAGAATATTACCCATGGCATCCATCCCTGAGGTACAGAAGTAGTGACTTATCTTTTACTAAAGAAAGAGAGGACCAGTGTACTTGTGTATAATAAAATGAGTAGAAGGGGTAAAGGAAGGGGAAGGGAACAATGGAATTTTTCCTATGGTTCTTCTAAGGCTGCCCTTGCTCAGCTCTTATACCTTGGTATTTCCTGTTTTGCCTTATTTCCTTAAAGATCAAACTCCTGCAAGGGGTGTATCTGTATGGGTTTCAATAAGTTGGTGGATAAGGAGAAACTGTAGAGTTTACATGCATCTACTATAATGACATATGGAAGAGTAGTTTAATTTGCTGTGGAAACTCCTAACAGTTTTAATCTCTTTTACTGCTAGTGACCAATAAACCAGGGTGCAGAGGAAAGTTGACAAGATTCAGATATCTCAAAATTATTTTTCTCATATCCAGTTCCTGAAATTGTCAAAGTATGGGGTTTGATTTTGCACCACTAACAGCTCTTATCAACTAATATAGTTAGTTCACGCATTATGCAAAAATTGAATGAGAGGAACAGAGATGCTGTCAACAAGTCAAAGTTGAAGCTACGTATTTATCACTTGATAAAATGAATGAATGATTTTCCAGCACATCTTCTGAACTTTTTAAGAAAGGTCACTCATTCACTGCAAGGAAAATTGTCTTTCAATCAAGTTGTCTCCCTGCTTTGGCTTGATTTCTTGTCTTATAATTGCAAATATTATCTGAAAATGAAAAATAACATAATGCCATAAAGGTGTTATTGGAAAACAGAAAATAACATCACTTCCATTATTACTGACATGAAATCAAACTGATCTGTGAAGAAAAGCATTGCAGCTGATCGAAAGCTCCCATTTTATTGTTGCCACCAAAGACACATCTCAAAAAAGTGTCTCTCTGTGGTTATGTTGTGAATTAAGATTAGTTAGCTGAATTCCTTTAACTGAGTATTTTTTGACTGAGTGGTTTTATTTAGCATGAGTAGTCACTTAGCATGGGAAGCTGAGGTTAATAGAGCCTTAAGCTGACTCCTTCCTAAAGCCCAGCTGAATTTACAACCTGTGCTTAGTTACGTAAATGAAGGCCTTGAGACCAGTGGAAATTGAAAGATCCTTTAGCAAGAGGCAACAACCATAGAGCTAAAAAGAAATTTACTGCCCACCTTGAGAAAATGAAAGAACCCAATAATGGATGAAGAGACCCCAGACCAAAATTCACCATTGGACCAAAAGGCACATGCAAGGTGCATGAATAGCATGTGATGGTCAGGTGCATAGAATGTAAGGGTATAAAACCCAGGAATTTCTTTGTTCTTAGTCCCTCCATGGAGGCACCCAGCTCCAGCTGTTCCTGTTCCTGTACACTCTATTATTAAATTCTTTTTCTAAGAATAAGATGTCTGAGACTCCTCTCTGGGAAACCTAGGGTGGAGAATTGTCTTCAACAGTTACTTAATTTTCAGTCTTGCTCTTGCAGAAAGTCTTTCCTGATTCTGGGAAAAATAAAGAATCATTACTGGCTTAATACAAGCTCACAGTTATGGGCATGCTTTTGGCAATGAGATAAGAACTGAAGAGATTTGAAGGAGGGAAAAGGCATTTCCCATGTGGTTAAGTGAAAAGCCTTTTCAAAGCTTAGGAGGTAGAATGGAGAAGGAAGAGGTAAGATAGGGTCAGATGAAAATAAAGGATGCAACTGTGTAAATTAAAGGTGGCTTGGTAGATAAGGTGGCCTTTAGAATGGGTACACACTTTCCACTACTTACTGTGTGAGCTTGGGGGAGTTAGTCAGTCTTTGGTACCTCAGTTATTTACCTCTAAATATATAATTACCTCACAAGGACCATGCCAGATAGTGGAATGCCCAGGAACTACAGAGGAGTTGTAAGACCCCATGGGGCATGAGGTGAAAGAGTTATGACACACTGAGAGCAGACAACCAGGAAGATCCTGAAAGATGCTGTTCAGTACGAGAGGAATGAAACCAAACCGCATGAATATATTCTGTTGTTGATACACCACTGCATTGCATAAATCAGTTGGTATGATGCACCCAAACAGATTCTCTTTTACAAATAAGAAAACAGAAATATCAGGGGCTAAGAATGCTGAACCATCATCTGAAATAGCCAATTTCTAGGGTTGTCTGTGTTTTTTTAATTTCTTTTTTGAGGAGGGCAGATTGGAAACTTTCCAGAGGGCTTGAAGAAAAGCACGGTTTTTAACATTTGGCCATTTATTCAGACTTGTACCTGGGCAGTATGGTATCTGACAATAATATATTCTGTAGAAAGAGTGCAAATGCATTCTCAGAGCAAACTGCCGCAGAAAAAACTTCACTACATAACTATTAAAACATGCTCAGGCTTCATTCCCCAAAGCACCTCTGTCAATCAGCTGGTGACTTTCAGTGATTCTCAAGCATGTTGATTCAATACAATGAATAATTTAATCACTGTTTGGAGATGTACACTCAGTCACTAATGCATTATCATATACACAAGCTTTTTATTAAATGTTACTATTCATAATGCAAGACTCAGGTTTTGGCTGAAGTCTACTACTTGGATATCTAAGAGTTTTTCCTTCTAAAATGTAGGATATTTTGATCATTCATTCATATTAAGCTAAGACAAAAAAGCCTTGGCTGTCAGCTTTCTGTCCATGTTATCATTAGTAATCCAGTTTTACAGAAAACACAAAACCACTGTCTCATCTTTATAGAGTGCCTTGTAATCTGTTGCTCCAAAATACTATTTATCAATAAACATGGTCATCAATGTCAGATCTCCAAGCAACCTGCTATAAGGCAGTTTGAGTATCTTATAAATGATCCTGTCATTTTTCTCTGAAATACAATGCAGAATAAAGGTGCAGAATGAAAGCCTACATATGACTTCTTGTATGACAAGGAAATACTAGCAGTATAGTAAAACTCTTCTGTTTTGTGGCTTTGGAAGAATGAAAAAGAGCCTGCCATGATTAAAATCACTGTCAAATACACAACTTGTCTTCCTCCCAGTATTTATTCAGCAGACATTTTTAGTGTGTTTGGGCATATGATTATTCAGTGATGAGCAAGACTAGCTATATACTGAAAAACAGGTGACTGACACCTAACTTCAAACATGGATAACTCTTATACCCACTGAGCTTGTTGTAGAAATGCTGATAGGGAATCTGACATGGTGCTGATGTCTACACTGCGACAGCAGGAGATAAGAGACTGCAGTATGGTAAAGTTGACTTGTTAACTGGAATTCACTGGAATTAAGGCAGCTTTCAAAAACTGTACCTGCCTGGATTGGAGCTTGACCAATCAAAAAGTATAGGAAGTAACTATAGAGATGGAAGGAAAAGATAATTTTTTGTATCTTCTGTCCTACACTTCATGGGGTTTTCCTATTTACTAGTACAGAAGGCATTTGAGAGCGGAGTCTTGTTTGTTATGGTCTTAATTTTAAACATCAGAGTAACCTAAACTGAAATGGGATATTTGGGTTGTACATATTAAATTGTATTACTACCAATTCAAAACACTGAGGCCTCTTAGGTTGGTTCAAAAGACTCACAAAATGAAAAGTAAAATAGCGTTATTTTAACACGTGTTTTATTGAAATGTTTTGTTTACAGGCACATAGGAAAGGTAGGAATAGATTTATAAGAATACTGAAAAAGGAAGTTCTCTGTCAATCCTTTTCCTTATTAAATGCCCTAGAAATTAGGTTTTAAGACTTGAGGGAGCTGAAGGCAGGTATTTTTTCTTACCTGAAGTGTCCAGGCTTCTCTCAGACTAGTTTCATAGCAAACTTACTAGCAGAGTTTTAGAATTTGGTTGCCCTCGATCTTTACTGTTAATACTGTTCTCCTCCCGTCTTCTAGGTTGAGGATGAGTCTCACCTTTTGAGGTGAGTAGGCTGATAGTTAAAAGCACAGCTCTATAGTTGCGAAGTGTAGCACTGAGGTTTTCTTAAGAAAACAAGAATGAGTCCTTAGACTAGTGATTTGGACTTTCACCAGGGGAACAAAAGATTTTGGTTTCTGTTGCTGATTACAAAAGCAGGTAAACATTTTTTAGAAGAAACACTTATAGAAAAAGACCAAAAAGGATTGCAGATATACCCCCAAATAACTACTGGTTTTCATCTTACTTAGAGAAGGCTGGTAGTTAGGAGATTTGGCAATGAGATAGATCTCACTGAATCATCAAAGGAGACTGTGTATCTCATGTCCCACCTGAGCAGTAAAGGAAAGGGACAGTTGTTCTTTCTTCCTCTAGGGATGCTGGCCCTCCTAATAGAGTTGATATGCCTTTTTTAAACTGAATTGGAAGATTTCGAGGGTAACTGCATTGTTTGTTGAGTATGCTGTTTTCCATAAATGAATACATTAAGTGTCTCAGACTGAAAATATTGCTATTCCTGGCACCATCAACTTGCCCTCAAGAGTGCATGTTTGGCATGAAAAGCCTTGTTGCCCTCTGGGCAACAAGGGAGCTGTGCCAGTGAATTGGGTGCTGGAATGAGAAGAATGCCTGTATTTTGTCCTGTCCTCAGTAAAGAGGTAAGAGGGATGACAGAATGGAAGATGGAAATGCAACGTGTGTCAGGCTGCAAGAAGCAGCTCGCTTGTAGGTAACTGGGATGAGCTAATTGTTCCAGCCGGAGATTCCCGGATGTGCAGACATTTTAGCTGGGTGAGGAAAACTGCTGCCAGTGTTCCTTACAGACTTGATGGAGATCTGCATTTCACTCTTTGCAGCTGGAGTGCTCCATGCTGGCTAACCCACTGCTGCCTTCCTCTCGAACAGAGCTGGGAGGAGGCAGCTGGTTCTGTAAAATAAACCTGTCTGGATCTGTGTAAGATTCTGCAAACAGGAATTTATGCACAATCCATTATAAAACCTTTATGTGCAATGTGTTATATTCTGCCTAGCAAAAGAAAAGAGCCATTGCTCTGAATTCTTATGCTTCCAACATAGCATCTCTTCCACTACTAAACTAAAACAATATCACTGGTATATGAGTGTTGTTCTAATCAGCTATTCAAAGATTTCAGTTATTCAGTGATCCACAGTAGATGGGGGTCATTAAAATCTTGACACTCTAGTGTTCAATTAACTTATGTTTCCTTATTCATTTAAGGCCATGCATTTCAACACTAGCAGCAAGTGATAGGTTTGCCTTTACACAATATCATTAGAGAACAAATTGCACTATGTACTTTCCTCAGTCCTAATAGTCTGGAATTTTTGAGCTGAATTAACTTGACTGTAATTGCAGTGCTGTGGCAGAGGCATCATGAAAAACAAATGTTTTATATAGGCATTTATCTTGAAGAAACATTCTGGTTATTTAGATGTAATTTTAAGGTAGAAAAATGGTAGTGGCCCAATATAGCTTTTAAACTGATGTACTGTAGCCTAAACAATATCTGCTTCAAAGCTAGTATTCTTTGGCTGGAAATCTTTATGGGCAGAGCTGGTTCACTGGCTCTTCTGGGAGTTAATCAAGCTTTCAACTGTTTGTAATGAGAAGATAAGATTAAAGTTTGGTTAAATGTTAAGTGCTAGTTATTAAAGCCAATCTTGGAAAAGAAAACATTCGTAAGAACAAGCTTAAATTTAAAAATAATTCTGGTAAACTTGCAAAATATTGATAGTGCTTCTAAGCCCTTTAACTGCAATTTTAAATTTGGTAGCAGTTCCTTTTGTGTCAGAATGTGTTTTTCAGTGCCTTAAATACTGCACGAATTTAGCCAAGCTACAAGTCTTTAAGTAACTGAAGTCTGCACAAGCTCAAGAGAGACTTCAGTTTTACTGGGTGATAATGTCCAAATATTCCATCATGATTGAACACATTCAGGCTCGGGCTGCAGAAATAATGTGAACTTCATCTGTAATAGATGTTCTGAACCAGGATAATCATAGGCACTAAAGCACAGAGCAGGGAAGCTCTCTGTCTTTTTCTCATCTTCTGTGACATCTGTGCCTGCATCTGGTGAAAGGGGTGGAGGAAGAATACCTTATGCAAAAGTAGAGAGAACAAAATCTGCACTGCAAAATGGAAAGATGGGGACAAGGAGTCTTATGAACATGGGATAATGAAGAAATTAAGTGAAATGGGAGTTAATTCAAGTAGGAAAGAAATTAACTGAAAATGAAGAAGCTGCTAGGGAATGATTGCATAGAGACAAAGAATTAAGAACACGGACATAGCTAAGGATAGCTAAAGAAGTGTAGTTTACACACGGAGCTAATGAGGCATGGTATAAACTGCTTGCAAAAGAAGGCTGACGTAAGGAAGAGAATCTTGAAGAAAGAATACCAAGTATTTTACAAGTAAAAATAGGATACAAAGGTAGATTAAAGTAAAACGTGCTGCCTTATTCTACCATGTCCTTTGAGATATCAGAACTTGAAGAATGCTTAGATATAGATAGCCCTCTAGGTTTTAGATTTTATTTATTTCAGCTACATCTGCAAGCACTCAAATACACCTTTAAATCCAACCCTACGGTGCCCGGCGGGATACTCAGAAAATGAGACATGTATTGTGGCAGAGGTCCTATGAAAAAACTGTGCTATGACAGAGGCTTTAATTTCATGATCATATATGCTCATACCAGGGAACACAGAAGCAATTTCTGACATTTTCTGCTGATTTTGGTGTTCATATAGGCAAATATCAATTTCCTGCATCAGAACCTTTTAACAACCAATGTGGTTAAGTTAATATGCCTTGTAATATAGCTGCTCTGTTATATAAGCTATTATAATGGTGATTGCTCCTGAATTGTGCTTGAATTAACCTCACCTGTTTACTTGGCCACCTTATGATTTCCACTACAGCACCATTGTGCTTCCTGCTAAATGTGTAGGAAATTACTATATCCACAAAACATAGCCAAAGAGGGAAATTCTGGGTCTCCTATCATAATCTGCCTCTTGGGGAAGCCTACCTCTCCTCCACAGTAATATCCACAGAAAGGTCTTGGCTTTTCCTTTAAATACTCAATTGCTCCCTGGCACAAGCAGGAGTCACAGGACAAGAAACCTCAGCTCCCCAGCAAGAAGGGACTTATTTTCTCTCTCTCTGATCAAAGGTGAGGCATACCTGACAGCTGCTCACAGGCACGAAGGAGGAGATAAGAAGCTTTCTCTAATCAAGCCGTGATGCTAGTGTTTCTATTTTTGAAACAGGCTTATTCCAGTCCTTGAGCTGAAATCAAAACAAAGCTGGGGTCCTCTGAAGCTGAATGGATTATATTGTCACAACCTCCTGTTCTAGCAGCACAACTCCTTGAATAGTTTTTCATTATTTGATCCAAGATAAAGACATCAGCTTATTACTCCTGTGCAGTTCTCCATGTCTATAACTCTAATCTTTAACTTTTCCAAAGGGCACTTTGGAACCACTTGGTTTGCAATATTTTTTTTTTATCTACACACTTACAGATAAGATTTTATTTTTCCCTGAGAACAGTACAACATCATCATTCCAGAAACTAATAATCACTAAAAGCTTTAACCACATTTATCCTTTGGAACCTTAGGTGTTTCTTTCTCAGTATCTTAGATTTCCCATTGATGCTTCTGGGTCATGTTAAACTGATTTTTTTTTTTAACCTGCACCTTTTTTTCCAAGCTTTCTTTTATCATTTTGAAAGTCCTATAATTAAAGGAAATCCTGAGTCTTTGACCAATAATTTCTCCAGCATTATCATTTGGATTTATAAAATTCCAGTGAGCAAGTTAAACATTACAGTTAATACAGTGGGAAAAAAGGGTTGGTTTTATATCAGTTCTCCTTCCCTATGCTTCCCCAGAAACAGCCCACATGACTTTCATAAAACTATACTGTGGTGCAAATTGTCTGCATTCTTTTTTACTAGCTGTTGGGCAACTTCAATTGATTGAATTAACTTGTTTGTGTCTGAGCTTTGTTTCTCTATTGTGGGCTGTGCTGATCAATATACCCTATACTGAATGAGTTCAAAATGGTTCAGACTTGCTCAACGTGTTTTTGGAAAAGCGTTAGATTATATTTTTAAAAGCAAGCGAGAGAGATGTTTTATTTCATTTTCTTCTTTTGCATTTTGGGATGTAAAATTAATTCTACTCCATGATTTGGATTTTGCTTTATCAGAGTTTATCAACGAACACCCTGGCCCTTTGTTGTAATATTTAATTCCAGTTGTCAGAAAATCAGCCATGTTCCCTCTTTCCTCCTTTTATGTTAAGTCACCAGAATACAATGGTTTAGAAATCTTTCCATATCCAGGATGGCATTTTTCTCTTTCACACTTCTTTTCAGAAATGATTATGCATGGTATAGTATAAGAAGGAAACACTTGGAGTTTGGATTTTTGTATTCTTGTTCTATTTTGCTTGGTTTGGTTTTTTTTCAACTGTCTCGATAACCTAATTGTAGTACTTGTGACTTGAATTTTGCGTTGTCTACAGTAGCAACAGGAGTGATTCCCACCAGCAAGATACATGGTGATGTATCTTGTACTTTTGTATCAAAACTGGCTGACATGGGAAGAAATCTATATTCTGGTGTGACTAGGGAAGCATCCATAACATTTTTTTCAAGTATTCACAGATCAAGTTTGACACTTGTAAACATATTAAGTGTATAAACCGTGTCTTAAGCATCAATGCTTTTTGGTCGTCTGTATCTGTGATACTTTTGCATCCTAACAAGGGTTTTCTGACCATTTCCCTGAAACTCTTCCTTGCAGTTTTCTGAAAAATCTGCTCTGGTGAGTGGTAGGGATAATTCCTGATCTCTGAATTACTTTTGCGTTCTTTTGTCCTGTTACATAGGTCTGTTCAGCAACTATACTGTTAAAGACAGCTGTAAGTATAGAGAAACACTCTCTCTCTATCCTTAAAAAAATACTTTTATCTCTCAATAGGTTTGTGACTGATAAATATATCATTGAACTTGCTGTTGATGTCAGAAAACCACAGCACAATTTACATGACACATTCTCTAGCTGTATAAAACTTTGCTGAGGAGATGAGAATTCAGCATAGGTTTCCACAATCCTGTGCATCAACTACAAGTAAGAAGGATCAGGAAAGTGAAGTGGGAAAGGCTTTGGAGTTTTACGTTAAGCTTCTGCTGTGCCATAGGTAGCTGATAGAGAATGCCATAAGCTGAAAGGTTCTGTCTCTATTGAAACAGTATCCATTGCATATATGTGACATCTCTTACTGGTAAGAAAAGTTCCTTAAATATAAATACTCTTTCTACTCTTCCTTCCTCCTTCAACATGAGTTCTAAACCTTTAGAGTTCCTTGAATTATTCATTGGCAGTGTGCTGCTATAAGCTTAAATGTCTCCAAAATTGTACACCTTTCTCACATAGGAGAGGTGAGTACAAAGTGACTCAAACAGCTACCAGTTGGGCTTTATTTTTAAAACTGAGTGTGATATCTACCAGATTTATGGTACGAATGTTCACACACAAATCTGTCTCAGATTAGTAGTGTCTTTAGCCTTTCAAAATCTATATGCTGCCATTACAAAATCTTTTGAAGGAAAAAACCTCATAACTCTCCTAAATGGACAAAGTGTATTTGTCTTGTATTAATATTCATGGTGCTTTCCAGAATAAACATGAAAATTGTCTTCTTTATGGTACTTAAAGGAGTATGATTGTCTCAGGAATGATTCACAAACGTATGAAGTTTTTTCTTTTGCTAAGCAAAGCTAATACGCCTCTGTCAGAATTTTAATCTTCTTGCACTCTCTGGTTTTTATAATAAATGATGTTGCATATTGTACACATTTTACAAAATGACAGAATCACTGAATAGGAAAATTAGCTCCACTGCCTAGCGCAAAATGACATTCAAATATTTATATCTGTGGGATAGTGCTCCAAGGCAAGATGTGAGGGACTCTGACTTGGTTTTGGTAGTGGAGGAAAAAAAGGTTCCTCCGTTGCTCTCTTCCCTGAAGCTGCATGTGGTCATTTTTTGTTAGACATCTTGCCCCTTGGTGTGGAAATCAGGTCAGCAAAATCACACTGGCCAGGGGTTGCTAGGCCAAGTGACTTGCTGGTGGGAAAGGATGGCTTGCATCTCTCAAAAAGATAGAACAAGCCTGCTCCTGCCATCAAGATGGACCTGTTTTCCAGAGCCACAAAATGCAGTAAGCAGTGCTTCAGGAGAACATGATGCCCTCTTGTGATGGTGTCTGTGCACAGCCTTTTCCTCAGGTATGGCTTGACAGGTGCAATCTGCCCACTTGTTGCACCTTTCATCACTGATTTACACTACTCTGTTGACACTGGCCCAGAAGACCAGGTGTTGTCAGAGGAGATCTTTGGTTGTTAGGCTTCAGTTGTGGCCACTCTGTGTGCCAGAGCATCGTTCGCCAGGGTAAGCACTGTAGGGTGCTGGGGGTCACAGCTGACATGCCAGCCTGGCAGTTCCGCACCTTCTGTCAGTGCCATCAGAGAAGTGCTGGCCTTGGGCACTAAGCAAGTAGGCTCCCTCCATTACTCATTTGCTGGTCATTTCTGTCATCTTCATCTGGTTAGACAAGAAAGATATTGATTAGGGGCAGGAGAGTCCAACCCCTAGTGTCAAATTGAATTCTTGTTGCAGTGACGCCTGGAATGCCTCTGGTTTGGACATTGCCAGGAGGCAAATCTGGGTAATTTTGGATCGTGGAAATACAGAATGTTGTGAAAATAAAAAAAAAAAAAAGTCAAATAGCAGTGTGTTGAGAACACTTTGGCAGCATCCTTTGCTTCTTATAGCAATCAGAGTAATTTTTCACTTGTTTGGAGCTGTAGAATGCTACAAGCAACAAACAAGAGACCGGTACAAACAGCTTGGATTCAGGTTCCATTATCCTGAGTAGCACACATGAGAGAGATGTTGACGATTCATTTGAGGGGGTCCTTTAAAATCTCAGTGGGAATTTTGTCTGAATGAGAGCTGGGGAAAGTTTCAGTAGTGGGCCAGGATACAGGAATGTATATAAGGAATGTAAGTCACTAGACAGAGAAGGAAGCCTGTGCCTGTCAGACACTAAAATAACAGTTGCTTGCATAATCTTTATGATATAAAGATTAATAATCTGAGTGGAAACCAATGGTGAAGTGATTCAGAAATCTAGTTTTTGATTTTTAGGAATATGGAACAGGCTGTTTTTTATAGCAGCAGATGTAAGAGGGAAGGAGGAAGGGGCAGGGCTGTGAAGGAAGCTGCAAGATGTTTTTTAGATTGTATGAACAGCATTTGGCTGTGAACCAAAGAAAGGCATTTAAATTCTTTTTTCCCTGAAGATAATCAGGGATCTGTAGAATCAAAATCCATGAAAGGACAGTTCATACAGCTTGAGGTCAAAAGCAGTTACATGAACGTGCTAAATAAGCATCCTTTGTAGACTGTCTGAAAGGAGACACAATCGCTCTGCAGTTTCTCAGCAGTAATGACAGGTACTGTGCAGTGTGAAAGGAGGGAATAAGGCAGCATAAAGATGAAGTGACAGTGGTCAGCTGAATGTCTTGTTACTTTAGTCCTAATTTAGGACTGTTATAGCCAGTATAATAGAGTCAAATCACCGACAATGTTGTAATTATTCAGAGGGGCAATAAGTCTCTTGCGCTTGGAGGTCCTGTTGGATGTAGCAGTTGTTCAAGTTTTCACTAACATAAATGTGGTCATGACCAATCAGGGTTTCTTTTTCTTCATAAGCCTTCCTTTAACACCTTTCTCACCTTTAGAAAGGTGTTTTCGTATCCCATAGGATGGTTTATTAAGAAACTACTTTGGGCTTGATCCTAAAGAGGGGGCAATGGCCATGCTGAATGCCTGAGTAATGCCAAAACAATTTGACCATGTGGTGTTTCAAAACACATGCTCTAGCATCACCATGAGAGACATGTTCCTTGTTAGATCAAACAGAGAAACATTTATAAATGTGTTTTAAAGAATTTTAAACTTTTCAGTCCATGTTTTCAGTCACAATCTTCCATTCCTTTACTCATGTTCACATACATACAGCTGCTTTCCAGGATAAAAAATCCTTTCGACATACATTCAAAACTTCTCACTTTGATTCTTATTCTAAAAGAAATTGATAAGATGGTCAAATAGTACTGCCTCACTCTGGCTAATGTAGTTTGCCATTGGCATTGGTAAACAGTGGGATTTCAAATGGAAGGTGCACACAGAAATTCAGCCTTACATGAGATCCAAGTACAGCCAACTTCAGGAGACCTAAACTCAGTCTGCAAGACTGAAGCCGCAGCTGACACATTATTTTCCTGTAATCTGTGATGGCGCTTTAATTTAAAGAGACCTTATTTTGAGTCCCTGAATTGTTTTTAAGTAAATTCTTTGTACAAGAGCTGTTCCACAACAGAATTTGAAAAATTTCAGAGTTTTGACAACTTCTAGCACCTGATGGAAATAAATCACTGCATGTCAATTTTGTTTCTCAAAAGCAGAGTTTCTTGGTTTTTTCAAAAAGCACCAGGGATCTGATCAAACGTACAATTACCTTTTTCATATTGCTCAATGCTGAAAACTATGGGGTGGAAGCACCATGTGCAGTAAGTTGGTTTCAATAGTCAGTACAAAGTATGGATTGCATCTGAATTTTTTGAAAAGATGATAGAAAGCCAAAGAGACAATTGGATGTACAGCATGTAAAAGGTGGTTCTTCAATATCTTTAGGTTTCCTTAACTCAATAAAATCTCCATAGAGCTGTCAAAGCTGACCAGTCACAAATTTTCTACCTACTTATTCAGCTTTTCCAATCCTTTCTCTTCCTGCCAGATGCTTTAGATGTGTATAAGAGGGGAGAAAAGATGAGCTGTGAAGGTCATCCAGTGTAGACAATTCCCAGATAAGTTGCTGGGCTCCATTCCAGTAAAGCCAGAGCTCCAAAATGGCACAGATTCATATCTCCAGTGCTCAGGCACCAAAGCTGTGGTCAGATGTAATACACTCAGCACCCCCTGGCTTCCACCTGCAACATTCATGGCTGCATTTCTCAAAAGCTTTTTGATTTATTAATTTCGTTCTTTTCTTAATATAATAATTATATCCTTAAAACTTAGGGGTTTTTTTACAGAGAGATCTAAAAATATTTTTTTCCAGCCAGATGATCTGAAAATGACCCAAGTAAATACTTGTTCTCTAAATTGCAGAAAAACATGACAAGAAGCTTCTATTATGAAGAGAGTGAGACTTTCTTTTCCAGTTGATTGATTGGTTGATTGGTTTTCATTTTGAACATCATACAATTGTGTTTTCTTGAGGGCTTTTTCCCACTCTGGTCATTTTATTGCATTTTAAACCAAGCAAATACAATATTTTTTTCTAATATGTTCTGTATGAACATGCTGTTCTTACCACTTTTGCTCACTGTATTCCTGTGCTGTTCTGAAGCAGTCAGTCAAAATCATTACAAAGAATCCAACTTGGAAAAATATATGTTTTTTTTTTCTATTAATAAATGAGAAATTTAAGTGAATTAGTGCTATACGTAGTCTCTGGTCCCAAGGGGCATTCAAAGGGAGAGTGAATGCATAAATTCTACTTAGGAGAAGGTTTCTTAGAATCAGATAACATGCAGATTAGAAATTTTAAATGGAAAACTCTAACAAGGGTACTGCTCTGTGGTTCTGCCAATAAAAACCCTAATTGGTCCAGGGGAAATTCTAGCTTACATATGAATGGAAGCAGCATGAAGAAAGGGTGCATAAAGACCAGGACAGAAGGGAACAGTCTTATTTTTTCCTATTTATTACCTCAGCTTTTGCATGTTGCCTCCACAGCTAGCTCAGGTTTGTGCTGAGATAGCAATAGAAAGGCTTGCCATGCAACATAACATATATGGCTCTTTGCTGGGCTGTTGCCTCTCTGATCTCCTCTGGCTTCCAACTCTAAGGATCCAGTGGCCAGTGGAAAACGTGGGTCAGCTGCCTGGGGTTTTCCTTCCCCATTCTCTGTGGCTGGGCGAACACACTGTTGTATCTGTTCAGTTCAAGCCTTGGTTCAACAAGTGAGAACCAAGTGTATGATTTTGAATTTTTATTTTCTTTTTTTTTTCAATGCAACTTAAGATATCTAAATTTTCAAAAAGAAAAGGCTGAAGCTCTAGAACAACGGGGAAACAGATCAATGAAGAAAGCTTGGGGAAACTTTGTTTTGTGTTGCTTTGTTGAGGGTTTTTGGGTTTGTTTTGGTTTTGGTTGTTTTTCTTTTTTTCTTTTTTTTTGTGATTGGTTTGGGTTTGGTTTGTTTTCGGTTTTGGGGTTTTTTTGTCCTAAACAAGAAGACATAATCTGATGTTCTCTTTCAGTGTGGCTAGGTGTGGTCCATCATCTTAATGATGCATCAAGGGACGTTATAAGGTGCATTTCACCAAAGATTATAATTCTCTGAGTTTGCTAAGAGCTCTCTGCTGTCTGCCCTTTGGGCATGAGAAAACCAGCACTGGCTTCAGTCAGTTCTCTATATCAGAAATCTCATACGTTTCCCATAAGCAACTGGAAAGTTTCACAATCTTTTGCTCTCTCTCATTTCATTTTAATTGAAAATGGAGATCCATGTTTTAAGCCTTCTATAACCTTTAAAATCTTCATGGAGAAAAAGAGAGGAAAATTTGTTAGCCCAGAGTATGCATAGAACTTAATTACCAATTTCTTTGTAGAATTATCTGAAAATCTGTATTCTGGCACCAAAGTTGAAGTGCATTTTCCACTAAGGTACCTTCTAATTAAATTATCTATTGAGTGACATTTCAACTATGGCAAAGGTTTGCCATATGGCTCCTTTTAATTGCTGAGCGTCTGAGTCCCACCTGTTCTATGCCTAATAGCTATATGACAGAAAAAGAATTGCATAGAATTATTAGTACTAGAATCAAAGAAATAAGAGAAGCACAAGTGTATAACACCCAGTTTTTAATATAATTAGCCCCTACTACAATAAATGTAGTGAAAAGCCAAGCAAGAGCATGGCTGCATTAAGAGAGGCAACACAGAGATACTAGACAGATGACTTGGTAGAAGTGTTGCAAAATGGTTTAAAGCAAAGAAAATAAAATTGGCAGGTTATTTTGTTGTATTTTGGGAGTATTTTTAGTGAGTTCTGGAAACCTTTGAATTTAAACATGTGCAATCAAGGGCTTTTACTGACATATGATTAAAGTGATTAACCAATTCAGTTTTGTATCATTTTTAAGTTAGGAAGTTTAAAGGAATACATGGCCTACATAGCACTGCAGGCTTTCCTCTGTTACAAATCTCCTTCTGTTGCTTTATTAGAACTATAAGGAAGTTTAGGTTAAATGCATTTGCTCCAGCAGAGGATCTGATAGGTAATGACTTAATCCCTTTCATTGTGATTTTCTGCAACACTATGCAGTTTTCATCTCTCTTTTACCAGGAAAAAATTTTGGGGAGGAGTGATGGGACTCTAGAACTTGTGCTTTTTGTTTGTTTCGAAAGGTCAGTCTGTAGCTTGCTGCTAAGGAAGCCCTGAAAGCAGAGCTGGGAGCAGTGCCAAGGGCAGAAGGCTTTGCTGAGCCGTTTTGGGGATCAGCTCATTCTGCCCTATTCACACTCAGGCCAGAGACATATAGTGTCTGCTGACATATGGGGAGATGTTTCTACCTACTCACTGAGGCTAACCAATGAACTCTAGTTTGCACTGACACCTTTTCTAGGGCAAGTTATTCCTCTGTGCCACTGCAACAGCATTGTCAACAGCCACCACTTGACAAATGAACACATCTGCTCATATGCACAAAAAATTCAGGAGCAGGTCAGAGAATGGAGACTGTCTGGTTCTGACTCTTTCTTTATATGTTGTTCAGACTGTGATTCTGCTCCTGAAGACACAAGCTGCCCCTTCTAAAAAGTTTCTTACCCTGTTTTGTCTGTAACTCAAAAGAGTAGTAGATATTCAGAAATAAAAACCAATATATTTGGATGCCTTCAGTAAGATTTGAAAAAAAACTCCAAAAACCAACCAACCAAAAATTTATGCTCTTTCTTCTAAATTGCCTGAAATGACTAACATCACTGAAGACCTCTAGCCTTGATGACCAGCCTGATTGATGAGATTGATGGCATTAACATAACTGACTTTTCATCAAGACTTCTTTGAAACCATTCTGACCTTCAGTTCCATTGTGTAGAAACCAAAGCACCCACACTCACATGGATAGTATTCTTAGCCTTTACTTAAAACTGCCTTTTCTTTGTGAATGTTGTAGCTGGTAGCATACAAGCTTATGTGTTAGGGAATTTGTTATGTTTGCCATGGCCTTCTCTTTGCAAGGAGAGATTTAGTCTTCTGCATTGGCTCTTAACTCCCATTAAACACCTTTAAATGTTCAACATAACTTTTGAGTTATGTTGGTGATAATTCGTCATAATGACTCAGGACTCATTTAACTGCACAGTAAAATAAACTCTCTCAGATTCCTCATTACTACAGCAGAATTCTGTCCTTCGCTTATGCATGCAGTGGTGGCAATCTTTCCCTTATATCTTGCCATGACAGAATATGTGTATTCAGCACATGAGTTTTTAACTAGTAGGAACGTATAGCCTCTAATGGGATGGGAAGCGGCTGGGAAAGGATGTGGTTTGTAAGATTACAGTCCTTTTATAGACACGAGCTCAACCTCTGCCAAGATTAATTTTCAAAAAAATCTAGGGATGACCAAGAGTCCTAGTCTCTGTCACTTCTAATCTGACTCAGAAAAGACAGATATTCAACTGTATTTTGTTTTCACTCAGAGACCATTATAAAAAAAATAGCTGAAAAAAATCCCATTCTCTTCTGTTTCTTGTACAACTCACAGTCTGTGAGTCTCCTGATCAGATCCAAAGAAAACCTCTTTGATAATATAAATCAGACAGCAAGCTCATTGCAGATCAACTGCAAATTAATTTTTTTTTCACGTCTTACAAAATATGATATATCAAAAAAAACCACACGGCCAGCTCCAACATCTTGGTCTGAAGCTCACAGTAGGTTTTAGTCTATACTCAAGGACATCAGATCAGTAACTGGTGGGTACTGATATTGCTTTAAGGAAACTACAGTGAGGAGAAAAGTGAAAGTCAAAAGGGAGCCAACATTTGCACTGGTGATATAAAGGCTAAATAGCATTAAGGAAGATCACCTTAATAATTTTGGTCTTTCAGTGAACTGACACTGGGTTTGTGATAACACCTGCAAAATCTGTTTGCATGCTTATCCTTTCATTTTCTATCTTTTGATTCCACTCTGGTAAGACCCCACCTGGAGTATTGATCCAGCTCTGAAGTCCTTAGCACAGGAAAGATGTGGCCCAGAGAAGGGCCACAAAAATGATCAGAGGGCTGGAGCACCTCTCCTAAGAAGACAGGCTGAGGAGCTGGGGTTGTTCAGCCTGAAGAAGAGAAGGCTCCAGGAAGACCTTGTGTGGCTTTACAGTACTTAAACGGTGCTTATAAGAAGAATGCGGAAAAACTTTTTGGTAGGTCTTGTTTGTGATAGTACAAGAAGTAATGGTTTTAAGCTAAAAGAGGGTAGATTTAGACTACATACAAGGAAAACACCTTTTATGATGATGGTGGTGAGACACTGGAACAGGTTGCCTAGAGTGGTGATAGACTCCCCATCCCTGAAAACACACAAGGTCAGGATGGACTGGCCTCTGAGCAACCGGATCTAGTTGAAGATGTCCTTGCTTATTGCAGGGAGGTTGGACTAGATGATCTTTGGAGGTCATTTCCAAACCAAACTATTCTGTGATTCCATGATTTTGGTAGATGTGCAGGTTTACATTAGCAAGGCATCTGGTGCAAGTTTAAAAACTGAACATTGTATCAGTCACATGTAATATTAACTTTTGAGTCTCTTGGAACAAAATTTGCAATTGCCTTTTCTGGATTTGTGTGTTTTAACCTAGATGTAGAGGAAAATCCTGATGTTCTTCAAGGAGCAGTGCACAGAGAGTAAGGCTACCTGGTGTTCCCCCCATGACCATGCTAACTATGGTGTGAAAGCTTATCATGCCGGTCTACGTGTTATATTTGCTTAAGCCATAAGAATCCTAGGCTAAGATTCTTATACTATTGCTCTGTTTATACTCAGACGCTAACATAAACTTTAATGAGGTGAGTGTAATTCAGTCTTAGTGTAAGGAGAGGCAAACAATTATTTCAACAGAGTTATGCCTGCATCATAGTCATCCTGCGGAGTATTTAAAGTGCAAAATACCTCTTGCCTAAATTGAATAAATTCCAGTAAGTGTAGACCTTTCCTGAAAGCCCGAACTCTCTAATTGTATTATTCATAAGTCAACTCCCATAAGTATAAAACAACACATATTACATCAAGTAAAGCGAATCCTGAATAGAGAAGGGAATTTTAAAAAAGCAGTTGCAGCTAACTGTGCGTGAACTGTGAAATGTATTTGTAAATTAATTTTTTATTTCTCCTAGTCATTTCTGATCCTGAGTGCAGTTGTAACCATGTTGTTCCTATCACTTCTGACACACATGGCAAGCCAGAGATGCAGACAGCAAACTTGCCAAATTTACTTTCCCTTCTTCCTCTCTCCTGCTTCCCAAACATATTAATAAAGCCTTTTACAGGGACAATTGCTTTTCGCTAGGAGAAAGCTGGGCAGAGTTTTCACAATCATCCTTCTCTGGTGATGGCACTTGTGACTGCTTCTGAGCTCCCCTACCCTCCCACTTTTGCACACTGTGGAAAGTAATTACATCATTTCATGTACATTTGTGTGTGGCCTTACAATACAACTAAAGCCATCTTATAGATAGGTGCAAACAGGAAGTGTGATCTTACCCTTGCACACCTCTTTCCAGTAGGATTATCGATACTGTACTTTCTGCTGGCATTGGTGATCATCTGATTCCTGAAGAAGTATGTTAAGAAAGCTGAACCAGAAGAAAGGTAATCACTTATTCCCTATTTCTTTCTTTATGTATGTATGTATGTATTTATTTATTTATTTATTTAGGGTTGGTTCTCTCGGTTAAACACTGTAAACTAACTTGGCATGCAATTAGACAAGTCCCAGGAAAGAGTCAAAAGCACATGGCCAGGTCTGGAGCTGCAGCATGCTGATGAGACTGTCCCTGTGCACAGTGGCCAGACACTAAGTTGAGTAAGTCACAAGTGGCACATTTAAGTGTTTAAATTAGCTTGGTCTATTCTCAGCACTAAAGTGGAATTTAAAAAAAATATTCTCAACTCCCATTAAACACCTTTAAATATTCAAATGTTTAAATATTTAGGTGAGCTGAACTGCTTCTAGGAGGCTCCAACTGAGGGACAATAATCTACTAATTCAGGTACTGATGGCGTGATCACCCTTCCTGAGTAAAGAATTATAATATATTTCCGATCATTTCAGAATCTATAGTACCATTCTGGTTTGGAGCACTTGCGTGGTTGTAAAGCCCAGCTGTTCCCACTTCCAATTGTTGGTTCAGTTCAGAATGTGTTTACAACCTATGCTAATTTTTTTTTTCCTTTCAGTAATTCAGGTTTGCTGTCCAAACCAGATCCGTTAATTGCTCGAGTACTATATCAGAGTTGAGTTTGGTCCAGAGATATAAAATCCATTAGGAAATGTTTAAATGAAGAAATACTGCTCTTAGTGGAAGAAATTCCACTAAAAGGCTATGAATACACAGAAAAGCGGGTATAGGAAAGAATAGCACAGGTGAGTCAACATGCAAGTCTTTCTACATTTTTTGTATTAATCTTCAAATGACACTATTCCACTTCTTAATTTCAGTTATTACTGTGATAATGGCATTCAGATTGTCAGCACAATGTGACAATTACAGTAAAGAAATTATCTCTAAATCTTCAGAAGGAAATTCATCATTCAGTCCGACACACACAATAGCTCCTGCCAGCATAAGGAAAAACTACTGCTTTTATTCAAGTGACCTGTTAAATACTACCTATTACATTGGCCAATAAAACCTTGTCTCAGCAAATTAGCTCTTTATGACAATGTCAAAAACTTGCTGTTGTTATCACTAGATCAGCTCCTTTAATTTTAAATCTCTTTTTGGTGGAAAGAGCTAACTTAACATCTTAGTGAATGCAAAGAAGTTTGCCAGATTTACAGTGATCAGATGAAACCCACTCATATGAAGATTTAGTGGGAAGAATAGGAAGAATATAAACCCTATCAGAAGTTTCTAACTTCTGTTCCTCTGTCATGGGACTAAGAGCTCATAAGCTTCCACTGCCTACTGCAAACTTTCTTTGAGCCCCCTACATCTGATGCACAGGACAGGGAAGATAGAGAGAACCTGTAGCACTGTGCAGAATCCTAGGCTTCTCTCAGGCATCTACCTCACACTGCTGCCCAGTCCCATCAGCTAATTTCCCACTGACATGTCCCTGTTTTGTAATTAGGCTTAATTTAAGTGAAGTCCATGCTTTGCCTCCTATAGTGTAGATAGCTTCAGACACGCGATGCTCTGCTTGAGGTCGTCCTTAACTCTAAGAAAAGATCATATGCTGTTCCCCCTGATGCTCGTTGTAGCTTTTGATGTAACTCATTGTATCCATGCTTCATCTTCAAAAAACTGAGTAATGAATGGAAATGTTGACTACTGGATGAAGATTTTTTAATCTCTGGTTACAGGAAATTTAACAGGTCTCTGTCTCTGTTGTTAAAGCCTGCATCATCAGGGCTTCCCTGGGCTTTGCTTCTCATTCTTACCATTGCATATCCAAATGAACTTCCTGGCTGACATTGGATAGACTGTATAGAATAAAGTGAGGGCAGAATGAAGCATTTGGTATGCATCTCTTCATACCCTTCATGTCAAAAGTAACTTCCTGAACAATTTCCTTGATTTCTGAGAGATTTGCCAAAATTGACAACTGTGTGCCAAAAAGATGAAAGTAGTTTTAGTATGAATAAAAAACGTATTTAGAAAAAGGGTCACTTTTAGAGTATCTCTTTGTTTAGACTATTAAATTTAATTTACTCTGGGGCTAGATGTGGTGAGATAGCCTGTTAGTCTGACAAAAATCCAGGATAGCTATAGTATTTAGTTATTCCTAGTGGTTTAGTGCAATTTGTTTTAACAAGACATAGAATCAAAAGCTAGCCATATTGGACTTGTCCCAGCCCCAGGTCATGATGATCTATGCTTCTGTCATTCCTATAGACTTGTCCCTTTTACTTTTGATGACTCATGGTTGGGGAGCTTTCAGAGTTTCCCCTGACAACATATTACATGCCTGCACTATACTTACTACTAAAAGTTCTAATAGCATACTTGAATATTTCTTGCAGAAAGACATGCCCATTGCTTCTTGTTCTTCCCACCATGGACATCTGAAACGGCTCTAGACATTTCTGTGTGGGTGTCTGAATAGAAGTTGGTATTCCAGTCAGGGCTTGGACGGGAGGATTGCATCACATGTCTGGTGAGCTATTCCTATTAATAGAGCCTAATGCAGTATTCACTTCTCATTGAAACAGCATGACATTGTTGACTCATGTTTGGTTGATGGCCCCCAGCATCCCTTTTTTTCCAGGACTCCTTTGCAACCAATTGTTTCCTATTTGTGCAGCTGATTATTCCTGCCTAAATGTCTCTTATACCAAAAAAAAATGACCCACCCTGATTAAGATTCCCCAAGCACACACTGCAGCAGTATGTCAGATTAGCAATGCAAGTTAAGTGCATTTCTCCTGGCTTCTCTTCTGCACTCCAGTCCCTTGTTTCACATTCACGGCATGGGCATGCAATGTCTCTAATCCTGACACTCACATCTTTGTTTGGGAAGGTGGAATGTGTTTTGCCACTTACTGAAGGTAAATTTGCAAACTGCAAATCAAGTCAGTTGTATCCATGGAAACATCACTTAAACATATGGGTATGCAGTTTCTCCTCCAGCCCTCTGATTAGGATCTAGCTGTTCAGCAGACCAAGTCTTTCTAGTTCAAAAAATAAATAAATAGGAACATTCATTGAATCCAAAACAGTCTGTGAACATAAAGGACAATCATGGACTTTCTTAATTGATTCCATCACAGTTTAAGACACATCTGTACTACATAAGGTTTTGCTAATTCGTCATTTAAAGCCTAGTTTAGAATTCCCAATTCCAAAGGATTTTTCATATCCTTTATTGAGCTCAACTGTCACAAGAACTGGGTTAGTAAGCAGAATTCTTTGGACAATTTCAGAGACTATTTAGCCAAAAAGTATGGCACCTTCTTTGCAACAGTGCTTGAAGAGCAATACTGGAATTGGTATTCACCATATGAGTTGATACAGATGCTGTTCTTAGTTTCTATTCTAGTAGTTAGAAAGATGTTATGAAGTCATGAGCACAAATGTGAGAGAACAGCTGACCAGCTCACCCGAATTCTATTCCTAGTTTGTGATACTAATTTGTGACCTTGTTCAAGACATTATCTCTGCTACCCAGTTTTGCTGTTAGACAACGGTTACTAGTTTCCTGTTCAGAAATTTGTCATTTTGATAGCAGTGAGAGTGGAGAATTATTGGAAGTCTTCTTGACTGTAGTTTTTTGGTGAACAAAAAAGCTAATTTTTTTTTGTCCCTGAAGAAAGGACAATCACTTTCAAAATTAGCTTTCCAATGCAATAGTTCAAATAATTTGTCTATCAATTAAATATTCTGCAAAAATTAAGTTTTGCCAAATATTCCCATCACTGAAAATATTTAGAAAAAAGAATTCAGAAGAAATTTGAATGCTGCCAAAAATAATTCCGTTTAAAATGTGAATGAATGTGTATATATAAACATGTTGCACATTCAGCTACGAAATTGTCCGCAGAACTTCAAATGTTTTATACTTTCAAGTAAAAATTTATGGGGAGGAAATTATCTGCAAACTCTTATCAAGTTGTCCTTACGCCTTTTCCTCTTTAGGAAGTAACAATTTTTAACTTTATATGTCTGCCAAAACTGAATAGAATTCAGGGGACAAAGAAAAAACAGCTGTTAATCCTTCTGCTAAATACTAAAGCATTAATCCTAATGCTATATAAATAAGACTATGGAGATAGTAGCAGTATGAGAAACTGCCAAAGAAAAGTTCAGAAAAATCCTTAATATGAGAAAATATTTGGGTTCAAGGTTAGCTTCACCTACACCAAAGACCCTTGATTGTTTTTTTTTTCCTTTTGTTCTGCCATGAAGCTCTTTGAAGGGGCCACCAACTTATTTTGGATTTCAGATGTGCATTTGCATTGTGAAATGTGCTTTTGGCAGGAGCATTTCTAATATTTCTTTCAAAGTAAAATGTTTAAACAGTCTTGCTTACTATAAAAAGGAGAATGAATTTAAGCTTTAATAAGGAAAAAAACATAGTATGCACCATAATAAAATCGAAGTTTTCTTCTGCTGCCTTTTGCCCTCTGGGGTTTTACAAGAGACTGGTATCATTCTGTTATTAATTACCCTCTGTATTTCCTAGGAATGCTAGAATTACAGTTTATTTTATGTAATGTAAATGTAATAATATGTTTATTTTATGTAATTCTAATCATTACAGAGAATGATTAGAATTTACAGTTACAATCTTTTTATTAGACAGTTTCATGTAGCTCAATAATTTGATTATACCTAAAACTTATGGGAGGAAATATATTCTGAAACAAATACGGGCAGGTATTTTTGTGTTTTCAACTACAAAACCTAATGCACCATATATAATATACAGGCATAATTAAAGTATGGCATTATTTTTACAATCAGGAAAAATTTGAACAATTATGATTCCTATTAGAAGGTGATACAACTTTGGGGCCTAATTATGAAATATAATGGACAGAAAAGAAGGCTGCTTGAGTTTATTATTATTATTGTTAAAAGGCTATCCAACACTCTGATACAACTGAGATCAAGTTTCGACTGCATAAAAAGTTGATATTGTTCCCTTTCTAAAACTCTTTTATGTCAGCTGTATGGTAACAACATGGTAAACTATAAAATCTTATTAAAAGACCTTACCTCTTTTTCAGGAGTTTATGATTTTCTGAGACCTAAGATGAGATAAGTGTCCAGCTGTCATCAGAAGTCGCAGTGTGTAGGACAGCTAGTTCTCTTAGGAAGCCCTTGCTTTAGTATTTTGAAATGACTACGATATCCATGTGATCTACAAAGCATGTCCTCACTTCAGATATCTTCTGCAAGCTTCTAAAGAAGTCATACTGCCTTTAAATATATTCCTGAGGCTTGTTTGAATTTAAGGAATATAAATCAATATAACCCCAAGTTGTCTTTATTTGCACAAGGATCTAAGAGTTTTCTTGTGATGGAGAGAAAGCAATAGCTTGTTTTTCAACAGACAATGGGCGCATTTAATAGCGCTTGGCATTTGCATACTTTTACAATGTCTGCAGTACGTTGGCAGCTTTTATTGTGCTGGAAAGGTCACTGAACTGGAACGAGTCAGTGATAAAGACAGAAGAGCTGACTGTGAGCATCCCACTTGTTTGAAAGCAGTGGATTTGGACGCTCTTGAAAAGGATAATATTGACTGATGCTTCCAGGCTGTGACTTTTACATTAAAGAGCATGGGAAGCTGTCTCCAGAAAGAATTAGCATAAAAGTTATTTTCTAAAAGAGTGAAAAAGGTTGTGAAGATGGGAAATGACTGATATGTTGAAATGAATAGTGAGAAAGAAAGGGCCTGGTGTAACTACACTTGTTAGAGCTATGAAAAAAATTAAGTTAATGTGCAGTTCATTTTCCAGTTCATCTAATAATTGTACAGGAAGCCTTTCTGTGTCTTGCTGTTGCTTTTCTTGAGTGCCTGACAGCACTGTACAGATCAGGTCTCTGTTTTGAAATAGGCTCTGCAACAGGGCTAGTGCTGCTCCTGGGTGGAATCAGTAAGGTAACCATTCATACTTGCCAGCTCAGCTGGAACCTTTTAGGCTGATAGTATTTAGCCTTAAGAGAGTATAGCTTGAGTTCATATTGATGATGTTCTTTTGGTCATTCTGCATCTAGGTAAGATGCTTGATCTCATAGTCCCTATTTCATACCTTAATTCTAAGGTATGCGTGTTCTCATGAGCTCTTGATTATCATTTACATGTACAGTGTATGTGCACAGGCTCTATGTTTCTTCTTCAACATGGCAACAAATCCTTTTTATCTAAGAAATAATGTTAAAGGGAACAAGGAATACAGCTTTGCTCTGCAAATATGTGGGATCTTTTTGTATGAAATATTCACAGCAAAGCATATAGAAATTTGTTTCCATTTGTTTAGACACAAGAAGTCTCACTGGTTTTGAGGTGCTTGTAAATTTTCTGAACTTAGCATTGGAGCTTGCCAGTGCTGTGTGATTTGCCACAAGTTTTTAAACACTGTTTATTCCCAGATGAGAACCACAGATATGTAAATATCCTTGTTTAAAAAGAACAATGCCTTGATTTATTTTATAATTAGTTTAAAGGCTTGTGTTTAGTTTGGTTTGTAGTTCAAGTGATAGTGTGCATTGACTTTCGTTTTATTCAAACATGTCTGCTGGTCTGAAAAAAATGGCAATTTGTGTGCTCTTGAGAAAGCTTGCAAAGAAAGTATATGATTACAGCATTCTGTGGTACTCTCAGGCCTATAAAGCTGCTCTTATTTCAAGCAGATGACTCATGATACTGTGCATAATGGGGTGCTTTGACTAGTAATAGGGGTAAACAGTCAAGTAGAGAGAAGTTAGATCTGCACTGTACCTCCATCTAAGAGTAAGAGAGGTAAGGCCTGAATAAAGGAGAACTCATTAGGCAGAAACATTTCTGTAACAAAGGCATCAGTGCAAATAATAGCATTGAGATTTTGTACTGACATCTTAGTGTCAAAATACTAGTGCATAACTGAATTCAAGTTTCAGAAACTACTGTGCCTCTCAAATGTTTGCAAGTATTACTAGTATTCAGAGGCTCTTAGGCACTTGCTAATAACTGCCTTTAATGTTTATTCACAATGGGAGGGTTTGTATTTATATACTGCTATTTCCGAAAATCCAGCTGTTGGCCCTGGACAATATGCAACATGCATTTCAGCTGTGCAGCCTAGTTGTTTCAGACTCTGCTTTGCAAAAAAAAAAATCGCATTAAAAATGTAGAAAAAAGAAGTAATGCGTACTGCTGTGGTGGTATAGATGCCCAGTTCATGCACATAATGGGATTTCTTGTCCTGGATCAAATAAGATCATAAATTCGAATTTGAGCTTTTTGATAAAGGGGCCTTTATTCTGTTTAGCCTCTCTCTTTGTCTCCAACCAATCGTTCTATTTGTAACTTCAGTTTTGTCCATTTCAATGACCCTTTTCTAGTTTATAGGAATGCCTATAGTTGCTTAGTGTACTGACAAAAATGTTAAATGGCTTAATGAATTTGACTCCCTACTACTTTTGATTTGAAGTGGCATTCACAGTATAAGATATTTTCACTGAAAACAAGGGACATATTCCCTGGGAAATTCTTCAAGATTTTGTAAAAAAGCACTGAGAAAAACAATTGTGAGAGGTAGACGTACCTTTCTAGGATGGATCGCAATTGTGAGAAAAAAAAACGGCAAACAAACTCATAGTCCTCAAATTTGGGGACCAAAGATGTCATTATGACTTTCCTTCCATCCTTCCTCTATTGTTCTGGGGAGTAGGTAGGGGGAAGCTGGAAAGCCTTTTAGTAGATGACATTTTCTCCCGTGGTGGAGAAATTCACACTCTGTAATCAAGTTACCTGTCTGTATCTTCTGTATCTTTCTATTATACAGTCTTTTTCTAGTTTAAATCCTTTTTTTGTGAGTGTCTTAATCATGACTACCCTATCAGGGCTAAGCTTTAGTCTTGCCAGTACTCTGTGGAGAGAGGGAAGCTGGGTTTTTTTATGTACCCAGATGTAGTATTCAGCCATGTTATCCTCATGCTGTGTGACCTGTTACCCGCTCATTCTAGCAACAGCTTTATGTTGTCCACTTCTGCAGGCAGGATCTGCCTTTTCCCTTCTTTGGTAGAGAACTTTTCATTTGCAGAAAACATTTTTGTTTGTTTTGTTTTTAATGGGTAGAATTTAAATGTAGTTAAAGTAACCCATTGCACTCTCTACTTCCCATTATTTATATTTTGTAAACAGTTCTTTTATCTAGGTTTGCTAAGCTCAGAAACTAATGGGTGAACCTGTGTAAGGATGAACCTCATTAAAGATATTTTCATTTCAATCTTCTTTGAGAGCTACTTTTTGAGGTTTGCAGCTTCCATGGTCTTTGTTCACTTTAGCAATACTTTGTTTTTCATCAAGAGAATGCAGTAATGTAGAAAAGCAGTTTAACAAGTCAGGCATATTTCATAGTTGTTTGTGCACATCAAAATTTTCTCTTAAAACATAAAATCAGACTTGTTCTACAAATACTATTTTCTATGAAAAGATTTTGATTGTGAGTAATTATATTCTTGTCCTTTATCAGCTAAATGAACATTCCATTATTTTGGCCATGATTGACACTACACTCACTAGCCTGCCCTTACCTAGGTCATTTTTGTTATCCTTGTGAAGTACTCACAAGTATTAAAATTCTTCTTATCTGTTGTATTTCCTACTTATTCCACAATTTTTTTTTTCTAAGTTAGTGCCCAGGGTTTACCAAGAAGCATTTGTAGGATACTGGGGTGCAAATTCTCCAGAACTACTTTAAAAATAAAGTTGAACATTAATGTAGGTATTTAACAGCCCTTTTATCTACTAGTGTACTACAAAGTGCTCTCTCTGGATAGGTATATCATCTGGTTTTTCCTAAGTATAGATTATAAACATTTTCAAATAGTGTTGCCTTTCAGTATCACTTAAAATTTTGTCATGCCTATCAAATAATAGGTGTATTTTATTGCAACCAAATCATGCATCTTATACATGTATAGAAAAATTTGGAAGCTATGTTTCCATCATAACATTATTTTTCTTGCCAGATGTTGATTTTACCCTGTATTCTTAGACTTTCCCATCAGCTTTCTATATTCTATAAATTCTAATTTACACTGACATCTATTTCTCACATTTCCCCTTCTGTCACTTTCCATCAATGGTAATTGCTGCCTTCATTCATCCGCTGAGTTGTAATGTTTTAACAGTCTCCAATAACACTCATTCATTAAGAAATCTCAATTTCTTCTAATATTCCTGCCACTAATTTTTATTAACTTTCTTGAGCCTTGACAAAATTACCTTTCTTGATGAACTACGCTTATGTGTGCAACAAACTATTTTGAAATTATCTTGCTCGCTTCAATCAGCATCAATGTTATTAACATTGTTTCCAATGCATCCTTCAACATCAGTCCAGTAATTAATTCATCAGTAGTTATCTTGTGAAGTGAAATTAGTCTTGCGTTAAGAAATTATAAATTGCCCTACAGACTTGAATATTTTACTGGCTGACAGCAGAGTGCCTCCTGTGTCTGCTTCCATAGTCAAAATCCTTGCTAATATAATTTAATTTCTTTCCTGATACATAAACATGGTCTTAAAGACTAGTTTACCTTGTTGTCAGATTTGATCCAGTAGTGATTTATGTGTACATAAGTTTCTATAGATCAGATTTTTAATACAGAATACAGGTACCATCTTTTCCTTTTCCTTCCTCCCCAACTTTATTTGTTCTTATCGTCATATCTTAGACATAAAAGCACAGGATTGAACAGAAAAGTGCTTAGATATTTATGGTAGTTTCCTGCTGCTGTTGTAAGCTTATGCTGAGATTTCTATTCCTGGTGTGCTGGCACTTAACTTGTTACACTCTAGTTCTCAAGAAACTAAAGCCAAAAGATAGAAAGAAGAAATTAAGTTCACCCACAAATTGCTCAAAACGGGATGAACTAAAACTTTAAATTTCAGCACTCCACCTTCAAAACAGATATCTACAGGTTCATATCTGCAAATAGAGTCCATTTCCTCAAAACAAACATTTGATTTGGTATCACACATGGTGTTGAAGAAAACATAATGAGCTTACTAGATTTAGGCTTCCTGTTTGTCGTGGTTTCAGCTGGGTTAGTGTTATTTATCTCATAGTAGCTGGTGCAGTGCTGTGTTTTGGCTTTAGTATGCCACTAATGTTGATAACACACCAATGTTTTAGTTGTTGCTAAGTAGTGTTTTCCCTAATCAAGGGCTTTTCAGTCTCTTATGCTCTACTAATGAGGAGGGAGCCCAGCCAGGACAGCTGACCTGAACTAGCCAAAGGGATATTCCGTATCATAGAACATCAAGATCAGTATATAAACTGGGAGAGTTACCTGGAAGGGACCGATTGCTGCTTGGGGCAGGCTGGGTATTGGTCAGCAGATGCTGAGCAATTGTATTGTGCATCACTTGTGTTTTCTGAATTCTCATTTCTCCTTTTTTGTTCTTCCCTTTATTATTATCATCAGTATTGTTACTATTGGCATTATTTCTATTATCATTATATTTTATTTAATTTCAATTACTAAACTATTCTTATCTCAACCTGTGGGGTTTACATCCCTTTGATTGTTCTTACCATCCCACCTGGGGAGAGGGGAATTGAGTGAGCAAACAGCTGCATGATACTTAGTTACCAGCTGGGTTTAAACCACAACACCTATGTATTTGAATTCCCTTTCCAGCTGTCTTTCCATTGTTTTACTGCCACTGAAATGTTGGTAAGGGGAGGTAGTCAATGCCTTCCAAAAATTTAACCTTTGCTATCCACCCTGAATAGGTTGATGGCAAAAACTATGCATAATACACAAGGGTTTGTGCAAAAAAAATCCTTTGAATCCTTTTTAGACTTTCAGTAAGTGCTTTCCAATAAGCTTTTTTCTGCTTATTTTGACAGCAATGAAAACAACAAGGCTCTATAAAATTAATATTTGCAAAAATTAATAAATACCTTTGCTTATCTCCAGAGACTATGAATTCCTTCCACATAATTTAGTAGTTCACAGCAGCCTGTATAACTGCATGATCTGTCTCATCTCTCGGTTTTGAATAAAATAGGGACTTTGAAATGTATTTGGAAATTTGTTCTGTTTTTCACCTTTGGTTGGTATCTGTGCAACATGTTGTATATCATTGGCTGGATGAATTAAAGGGCCTTTGTTCTTTTGGTTTTGTTACATTAGAAAACTTTTATGGCAAAATCAGTTTTCGCAGTACCTCTTTATAATGACAAAGGCTATATTTCTGCCAATACTCACTTGAGATTGAATTTTCTTTTGGCAGCTTTAATGACATTTTCTATATTCATTTTTCTATCACAGTTTGAGCCCCTGGGTTTGACTGTTGGTGAGCCATACAACAATCCCAGCAAGTGCTGACTGGAAAATATTTCGGAGTTAAAACCCTGTTAGTATTATTCAGTGTAGAATACACCCAATACACTCCAGATACTGATGCAGAGAATTGAAAGAAACATCTAGCAGACTGGGCAAAGCCATTTGTGATGGACTCGGAGCATAACAACAACACTGTAAGTCTTTTTAAGGCAGCCAATTTTGGGGGCTTGATCAGAACAGCAAGAAATCTACACTGGAATTGTAATGCATATGTGTGTACAAAAAGGATTCTGCTAGCTTTCATCTTCTTCAGGATTATCAGTCCAACACACTTTGCCTTAGTTCAGTTACAGTGAGAATTCAATTTAGGTGTAACTTGACTGAAAGCTTTTTTTTTTTTTTTTTTTTTACTGTTTCCTATATTGAGTGCACAAATACTCATGATCTAAAAACTTCAGCTGAAAAGAGTTTGACGTCCTGTATTTTCTCTTGGTTGTTGTACCTGCTTTCAGCTATACTAGAAAGAATTAAATAATCTATCATTGCTCTACAGGAACAACTTCCATTTAATTAAAGCTGTGCCTTCTACAAACCTCCATGTCAGATTCTCACAACCATTAGAACTGCAAGAGGAAAGGAGGAAACCAGAGCAGCAGTGGAGTCCCCAAGCTGCAGCACTTGCCAGCTCTGCAGGAGCCATTGTAACAACCAGGTATTTTCCTGGATACGGGCATGTAGTATAATTAGATCACAGCTTTGTTTACTAGGACATCTGGGGACTATCTGAGGTATAATTCATCCAGTATGGGTCAGACTGCTTAATGTAGCCACCTCCATGTGAAGGGAATGGCTTCCATCTTCAAGTTTCATTCATAAACATCTCTCCAGCAAAGTTATTGGGGAAAAAACCTTCTCTGGCTTCAGTGAGTGAAAGGGGTCATACTTTTGCAAGGGAGATTTGAGCAGGTTTGAATGTGCATTTGAACCCTGGAGGAGGCTCAGAATAAGGAATAACTATAAAAACAGGATAAGAATGTTATATCTCTCTAGTGTAAAGAGGCACCCTAAGCCACAAGGCAGGATTGTGACTGTTGTGGTCAAACTGATGCCACATACCAAAGATGCCATAAAAGCCAATGGTCATCTTAATACTAAACCACATTGCTAGAGGGATAACAGATTTTAAGAAACTATTGTCCTTCATGTGTGCATTTAGGCAGGTATCCAGAGAAAATGGAAGTGGCCACAAGATCTTGACCATGGATGTGGTATCCAAATAATTTTTGCATGCTGTTAATTACTTATCTTTGACAAAATAGAGTCTTATATGAGGTTTTCTTTAGAAATGATAATTAAGGAGTTAATATGTGAGGCAACATATTATTTGTATTCAGACCTCCTGTGTAGCTGTTTTGAGGGGACCTTTTGCCTTGCCCATTTCATGCTGAGCCACTCAGAGCCATGCAAGCAGGGCAATTGATTGACACTGAAATTATGGCTTTTCTCAACCATTCTTCAGATGCCCATCTGCAGTGAGGAAGGGTAGAACAGCCTTACAGAGCAGACACTCAGCAATAATTTCTCCAAATACCCCCTGCAAGGTAATTATTTCTCTTAGCCTGATTCTCATGTGGAGAGTATGGCTGTAGGTCTGGTCTTGGATACTGTAGAGGCATTTCATCATAATGACTTTCAGGAGTGTAATTTACTCCTTTGGGGGCCTTTTCATGGGTTCAGATAGAACATTGTCCTCCAAATGTAAAGTACAGTATTTTATTATTTGTTTCTCAAGCATGACTAGTAGTTTTGTTTGAAAAAAAGAGAAGGGAGGGAGGGGAAGAGTGCCTGCAATAAGGGAAAATATCTGATAAAGTGGTAGAACTGTATTGAGAGTGTCACCACTTAGCCAGCTGTTCTGGAAAGCAGGCTAAAAAGTAGGTCAAGGCCTAAAAAAAAGCCTAAAAAAAAAGTTTCAGAACTTGGGCAAGCAGATGGAAAAATGAGGTGTTAAATGCCTTCAGAAGAGTGTCTCTCGACCTGAATCAAAGAATCATAGAATCATAGAATAGTTAGGGTTGGAAAGGACCTTAAGATCATCTAGTTCCAACCCCCCTGCCAT
>JANEMJ010015097.1:0-17641 GCA_024361745.1 Cacatua alba
AGGAAGCTGAGCCGAGAGTGTGAGGTGAGGCGGTGGCGAGCGCACATATACATACACACTCCACAACCCCCCCCCATCCTTTCCCTCCGCGAAAGGTTCCGCGGAGGGGCCGGGGGAGCCCTGCGCGTCCCCTCCCCTTGCCTCAGCGGGGAGCCGGGCCCGGCGAGCCGCAGTCTGTGCACTCCGCTGCGCCCTTATCGCCGCGATTGGCCCCGTCTGATTGCGCGCTCTGTCCTCCGCAGATTAAGTACACCGGCTTCAGGGACCGGCCGCACGAGGAGAGACAGGCCCGCTTCCAGAACGCCTGCCGCGACGGCCGCTCCGAGATCGTAAGTGGCGCTGAGCTCCCCTCGGAGCCCGCCGGGGCCCGGCGACGGGCAGCGGCCGTCCCGGGGCCCGGCAGTCACTCCGGTCCGCTTCCCCCCTCGGGTGGGATTCTAACTGAAAAGTTGCAGGGAGCCTTGGAGAGGCAAACGTTTCGCAGTGCCCGAGCTGAAGTGCAGGGAGCGGCGGGAGGCGACGGTGGTCGGTGCCCGCGCTGAAAAGTTTTCCTTGAGGAAAAGAAAAATCCACATCTGCCGCCCTTCAGAAGGCGAAGGAAGGGAGGTTTTAGTTAGAAGGCAGCATTTATTTCCCCTTTAGAAGAGCACTTTTTTCGCTGGAACTTGTCGCCAGCAGTGAAAATGTGGTTGGGGGGGGGGGGTGTTGAAGATAGGTGATGGACAGGTAAGGAACATCTCGGAGAATCCGCGAGTGCGAGCTGGCGGTGCTGCCTGCACGCGTTACAGTCATAACGTGCTTTTCAATATTCGGCTCCCCCAATACTCCCCCCCTCCCCCCTTTTTTTTTTCTTTTATTTCCCCAGAAACTAGCTTTTAGAAATGCATAAAATTGTTCAGGAGACGCTAGTTAAAACTCTCGACTGGGTTGCGTGATGTGCTTGTGAACTAAATCGTGGAATCACAGAATAGTTTGGGTTGGAAGGGACCTTAAAGAAGTCAAAACCTTTTAAATTAGGCTTTGAAACTTGCAAGCTTAGTCCCATTTCTCTCATACACTGAGGTTAGTTGCAGACTGCTTGCTTCTTCCCAATTAAGAAGTGAGATGAAGTATGGCCCAGAGTAGTCAAGAACTGACTACTTATTTCCTGGTTTGATTTCTGGTAGATGTTGCTTCTGTAAAATCAGTATCTCATAGTATTGTTGTTAAGTTCTGAACTCTTTGCTGTTCATAAAATGAAGAAATAGCCTCTCATTTATAGTATATGATCAAAGACAAGGTAAAACTTCCCTTTGCATAGAAAATAACCCCTGTGTTCAATGATTCTTTAATTTCATGTGGTATAGATATTGCTAGTCAGTGCACGATGGAATTATTCATATGCACAATGAAATTATTCTTAGCACATCCCAGCAAATACAATTTAATACTAGTTACTGCAACTAATCTTGTTCGTTGCATTTGTGAACAAAAGGATATAAACTCAAGTTCATGCTTACCCTTTACTGGGTAACTTTATTTTTAGCTGAATCTTAGACTGTGGTTTTAGAACCTGTGATACTATTTTGTGAGGAGGCCCATGTAGTCTGTCTCTTAATTTTACTACTTTTTTTTTTTCACATTAATTTTTCATTATGCATGTTTGCTTCCTTTGAAAAGTCACCAGGGAAACAATGGGTAGGAAAGGAGAATGTAGTTTGCTAGCATTTAAAGTTCCTGACCAGGTGAAGTTGTGTGGTATACCTGAGTTCTTCCCTAAAAAATAAATAAATGGACATGTAGGTTATAATCGAGGTTTCTAATGCAGGCTTACACAGTTACTTTATCTAAATGGGAAATCACTGTAGCTTCACCTCTGTACTTGCTGCTGTCTTTCTTAGCCAGAACTTCATCCCTTGGAAGCAATACTTATGCTGTGTATTTTACTTAATTATAAAACAGCATCTCAGTTTCTTGATCTGAAACATCTGGCTTTGGTTTGTGAACAGGGCACAAGTAGTCAGGTTTATTTAGAAATGTAGTGTGTGTAATGACTAATGTTAAAAAGAGCTAGCTATTTTACTTCTCTCAGTCTTGAATGTTTTTTCCAGACATCAAGGATTTATTCTTTTATCTCCAAAGGGAGCTTTTGCAGATGACCTTACATATTTTTAAGCAGCAAAAAATGCAGAGAACAGCTTAGGATTTAATACAGAGCCAGCAGTAGGTTGTTGGCTGCTTCTGTCAAATAACTCTTGGTTGAATAAAGAAAATAATTACCAGTATTACTGAGAAATTTGAAGTAAGATTTCAGGCTTACTGGTATTGCTTTGTTAACCTAAAAATAGCTTACATGTCCAGTTTGTTTTGGGAGACCTCCTAACTACCTTGTTGTGTGGAAGGTACTAATATCTATGTTGCCTGCATGTGGGTTAGATCACCCTTGTACTACCTGATAAGGATTTTGCAAAATGTGAGGCATATGTGTATGATAGCATTTCAGACTGAGCTTTAAAAGGCTCAGTATAGAAAATTATAATTTTTCTTACTTTCAGGCTTCAGCCGAAACTTGTGGTGTAATTTTTTTTTTTTTTAATTATTTGTCTAATTTTTTTTACATTTGCTTGTTACTAAAATAAAATTGTTGGGTTTGGTGTACTCCTGTATGGTTACTAGCAAGACTGTTCTCAAGTTTTTTGGTATTGACCCATGGTTTTCATTTGAGAAGCACTTGGGCATTTTAACTGGATAGTTTTATCTGTTCAAAGACAGGAAACAGGCTTAAAAAATGCAGAGAATAAATATCTACATAGCTTTTTAGATAGTCTGTGGCTTAAATGTTGCCTGTGTGACTCCATGGGGATGTGGGAATTTGTATACTTTGTTCTCTGATATTTTTCCCATGTTTTTTTTTTTAGCCCTCTAGCACAAGTTGGGGGGTGGAAGCAGGGAGGCATGAGCCACTTCACAGTCTTGCTCGGTTTCCCAGAAAGCAAAGGTAGTACCCTTGGGGCCTGAAGAAACCGGAGTGGTCCAGAGGGCTGCAGTGGTCAGCTGTTTTGTACTCCAAGATCTCACTGCTGGGCATTTTAAACCTTATGAATTAAGGAGTATAGATGTGTATTTGCTAAAGATGCTGAGAGGTGGGAAGGTAGTTCTTGAACGGGCTAAGTGGTGATGACATAGGAGTCAAAAACATTTGGAGGTAGGTATAGGTATAACTTCTTTGTTGGTATGTAAATAGAATCACTTAGAAAAGCAAAGGGATAATCCAAGCTAGTCAGCCTGATAACTGACCATCTGTGGTCTCACAGTTCTGATGCTTCCTATTTGTGCAAGCATATCCTCGATGAAGCTTCTGTTACACTGCTTGGTTTTGCATCTTGTAGGGCAAAGAAATGCTAATGTACCAATACAATATTCCCCTCTCCCCCCAGTATTACTAGGACTGATTAGTCAACTTTAATGACATTGAGAAGGTGGTTAACAGGAAATTAAAAAAAATATATAAAAAAATCTGCTTTTAAGGATAGTCTGGAAGGGAACCTGATTGCAAAGCGTTAGTCTCCCTTGGTGGAAGGCAAAAAGTCAAGACAAAACACTTCTATATTCAGATTGGGAGGTATTAATCTGTGACAGACAGCATTGCAGTATGTGACTGGAACTATCTTAAATAATGTAGAGCTATTGTGTCGTAGGTAGCAGTATAGTTACACCAGAAAGTTACTGATTCAGGGTTGCTTGAAAATAATGTGCTTGTCAGGAGATTCCAACTGTTAGAGCAGGATTTGTACAGCTTTTAAGAAAAACTATTCTGGATTAATGACCATTGAAATCAAAGCGATCATGGTAATCAATGCAGTTATTTGGTTCAAACAAATTACGTTTAACCCTGGGATTTCGAGCGGAGTTATATTCTGTGAGCATGCTTGAGTATTCACATGCTTAGAGGGCATAACTGTGTGTGCCAGAGAAGGGTATAAATACTGTGAACCTGACTTCTACTTGCAGAAATATATTTTTTTTTTTAATTGAAATAGTGTCTAGAAATTTATATACACTTCATGGCTTGGAGTTAGGATTACGAATAAATAGAGTTTATCAAGAAAACCAAATCTTATTTTTATTTGATAGAAATTTAGAAAATTATTTACTTGAAAGCAGCTTATGCTTCTAATATGGTTAAGTCAGTCCCTTTAATGATTTTACAAAGGGCTGCAGCTGAGAATTCCTTTGGTTGCCTATTCTCACTGACACAGCATCTGCTGATTTGGATATCACTGGTGTCCTAATGTAACAAGAGGGCTTCATCTTGTGAAGTTTAATTGAGCTGTATATTGATGCTGCTTGCCTGTAGATGACAAAATAGGAATATTTACATTTCAGTTAAGTGCTTACCTAGGTATAGGTAGATTATAAAGGGAAATAGTTCTTTCTTTTCAAAAAGAGTTGCCCCAAGTAACAGGTCTCAGTAGTTCATTTTCCTTCAGCAATACTTCTTTTAGAGATATGCAGGCTCTTTGAAAACCATGGGCAATTTTTAGTATTGCAGAAACTAAGTTGGTGCAGGGTATCCAAACAGAACTGAAAGGACAGATTCTAATGTCAGCAAAACTGATTTGAAAGAAGTATTGATTCTGTGTTGTATTTTATATGAAAAGCAGCCAATGGCAAATGTTGTCAAAATGGAATCAGATGTTTGTAACTTAATATTTAAGAAAAATGATGAGTGCATGTTTTTGACTTCAAGTATTCTCTGTGCTGCCTGGCTTAAGACACAAACTGATGTAAAAATAAATGACTGCCTGCATAATTTATGTAATGTCTTGCTCTCTGATCCTGTTTGTATTGATTTTTCTAAAAGGCTTTTGTGGCCACAGGAACCAATCTGTCTCTTCAGTTTTTTCCGGCCAGCTGGCAGGGGGAGCAGCGACAGACACCAACCCGGGAATATGTCGACTTTGAAAGAGAAGGAGGCAAGGTAAGAAGGAAATAGTTCTGACTGAAAGAAATGTCTGTGTTGTACTCATGATCTTATTAGTGCGGACCACATGTATGATCCAGAATTACTAATGTTTCACACCTCAGTGCATGAAGATAGTCTCATGAGTACAGATGAAAGCTGGGTAAAATCTGGTATTGCTTTGTTTTAGAGCATGTTAATATTTCTGGAGGGAGTCCTGGTAGCTTTTTATTATTTTGAAGAACAGAACTTTATTTCTGCTGTCATGCTGCAACAAAATTTTGGAGAACAAATTAAATTTGGTGTTGAATAGGTGCTTCAAAAACAGTCCAGAAATTAGACTTTTGGCAATGAATTGCGGTAGACTAATAAAAACTTGCGCTTTGGATAGGTTACTTCCTCGGGTCTTAAGTTGTCAGTAGCGACAGCAAGCATTCACCATGTTGCTTAATGTAATGAAGCATTTTCTTTCTCAGTTTCACTGTGAGCTATAACATAGAAGCAGCATTGCTTTCAGAATTGATTTCTGAATTATTATTCTTTTTGCTAAGGTGGTTGTCCCATAGATTAATATCGAAGGCTAGAATTCCCTGATGACAATGATGGTTACTGTGAAGCTGTATTAGATTTAAAGCCAGAAACCTTGCTTAGTCTCATCAGAATAAAGTTACTGAAATCACTTGCAGCTGCTTTTGTTCTACAGGAAAAACATTATCTTTAAAAAGTAGATGCTGTCTTCTATCTGTGCTGCTGTAGATGCTTTGGGACTGATCCAGAGATTGCTGAATTCAGTAGGAGACTTTCTGCAGATGCCAGTAGGTTTGGACCAGCAGTTAAGCCCCCACAGCCTTTCTGTTTCAGGCTAATTTCTTTATAGTTTTTTATTTAAAGATTTTTAATAGACCACAGAATTCTTGTTTTTACATAAAATTTTTTACCCCTTCTTGTAACAAGTAACAGCTAATGCTACCAAACCTACAGGGCTGGAGGAAATATTTGAAGCATTTTCAGGTTTAATGGCATATTGGGTCTTTTAAATGCTTCTAGGTGGAAGATAAATATTTCCTATAGTGGGAAAAGTTGATTGGAAGAAAAAAAAAAATTCCTGAGGGCAGTTATGGTATTTGGAATTCAAGTTAATGAGCTTTTTTGGAAAAAAATTGTTTTCCATTTAGTCCTGTGGGGCTTGCAGAAGTTTGACAAATCGGGGAAGGAGGAGTGAAGTTGGCTATGCTGGGTACTGACTGCTTTGCTAAGGAAACTGAATTGAATCTGGCTTTAACTGAAAAATATTGATTCTGGCTCACAATTGAATGAGGAATTTTTCTTGTAATGTGTAAGAAGACTGAAGTCTCTCTCCTTGCCAGTTCAAAACTAATTTTATTTACTCCTGTGATTTTTTTTAACTTTGTTTTCTCTGAATGAATTCTTAAAGTACTGAAACTACTTCATCCATTTTGTTGTCTTAATCATGTAAGAGCATGGTAGATATGCTGTGTATTAAAATAGAACATAAGCCTCACCAATGAATGCCACTCCATGTTTTATGTGTGTTTACAGTAAATTCTAGAGTGCTTCACTAGAATGTTTAGAAGAATTCATCAGAATGAGGCTCGAGGTGGACAGACTAACAAATGGGAGCGGTGTTATGCACCAGTATGAACAAATCACAAATTCACCATTGTAATTAAACTTTACTAGTGTCAATCACATATGAATGCAGGCTTGCTCTGCATAGAATTAAACTTGTCTGGGAGTAAGCTACTCCTAGAGCTTCAGAAGAGGAGTAAGCAGGATGAGTGTTTCTTATGTTATCAACAGAAACTGTTGTTTCATATGAATTGTCCTGAGATTTTGTCTTCTGTAGATTTTTGGTGTTTGGCTTTATTAAGAATTTCTTTCATAGGCTCCAGCCATCTCTTAACACAGTGTGATTTTTGCAGCTCTGTGCAACATTGTTTTATGGGCTTTGGTTCTTGAGGCAGTGCATAATGTGTGTTTGTTCATCACTGGATTTAAGCCAGCAAGTCATGTTTTCAATTATATGAATTAAAAAAAATAAACTATGGGGGGGAGCTGTCAGTTATTATTTTAAGCATTAGTTTGAGATCTAAAATGTAGATAAATGTAACAACACTAGAATATTTTTGTTCTGGAATTCTGATTCAGTGTTTGGCTGAACAAATGGTGGCTCAAAATAGTTTATCCAGAGTTGAAGTATGCCACTGTTGTGCCTAAGCAGTTTTGTACAAAAATTGACAAAGCCACCAATGTGGCATCTGCTAGAACTGCTTCTCAAAGTGATTGAATTGTAGGAAGAGACACACCCTTGTGAATCTATGTGATAGTCAAGATTTTGTTAATACTGTTTCACAGGCTTGAGGTTTCTCATTCTGGTATTTCTTAATTAAGGGGGTTTTTGTATCCTTAATTTGCCTTTTAATTTGATGCATTTGATGTTCACAATGGGTGGGTAGGCCTCTAGTGGGTACCCTGTCTTCATTAATTCAATAGTTGGATAGCTAGGTGTTCACTTAATGTTTCAACTCGCTTTAAAATCAAGCTTAACTTTTTTTGGGGGGGGACAGTTTTAACATTCTGTGCTGTCTTTGACCTGTAGTAAATTTAATCGTCTTTGAGCAATTTTTATGTCATAGCAAAAGAAAAAGTAGCACTAAAACCAGGTCCCTAGATGTGTAAAAATGGTAGAACGTTATATTTCGTAGTGATTGTGGGTGTGTGGAGGGTGCGTCAAATTCAGTGTATGTCCTTCAGATATCCAAACCATAGCAAGGCTTCCTGATCCTTTGTTGCCTGCTAATGTCCAGTTTGTGATGGTTTTAAGCATTTTTTTGATGTATGTTGAGTGAGTTGTTGGTTGGGTTTTCTTGGGTTTTTGGTTTTTTGTTTTGTGGGTTTTTTTTTTTTAAGAATATATGAATAGATAATGTTAAGAAATTCAAAGGCAGACAGTGTAGTAGTCTGATGTATTGCCTGAAATATCCCATAATTGAACGCTGAAATGAAATGGAGAGCTTTATTTTCTCCTTGGTTCTCTAGTATTGTTAATAATTTAGACTGGTTTTTATTGTGCTTAATGAAGTTCTTGCCTTTTTACTTCAGTTTTATGCTGATACCATATGAATTTCAGGCTGAACTGTGTGTGTGGCCTTCAGCGCTTCTCAAAATTTGATTTTATCGAAAGTTCCCTTGTTTTGTTAAGAACTGAGTGATCAACTTTCTTTGCATGGTTCATTTTGTGTACTGCTTGCAGTAAGATAACATGTTCCAGTTTTCATTTGTTCAGATGTTTATACAGCTCTCGTCTTTCTTACCTGCAAGAAAGGTATTCTTCCTTTCTCAGATATTCTTTTTATTGTTTAAATACCAGCCATTAGGCTGATGAAGAGTGTGAAGTTGTTTTACTTCCCCTCCCCTTTATAATACTGTTCTCCATCTCACTTCTAATGCAGCTTAACTTCCTGTCTGTTGTTCAGCGCAGCTGCTCATAAACCAGGCTCTTCAGCACAGGCTTATTTCAGTATAATATGCTGTGAACTCCACAACTCTGGAGGAAAGCACATCAGACACGACTGAAATTGATTCGGGGTGCCTGGTATACCACATGTGTGATGTAGCTTGGATTTCTACTCACTAGAAATGTTCTAGCTATAATCAGAGATTACCAGACTTCAGCTTTCTTCCTGAAGAAGCTGAGTTTCTACTTACTCAGTTTTTTGTTGTAACTAGGAAATTATATTTTGCTGTAATTTTGTGTTAGATGCTTGAATGAGTCTAAAAAACTGAGAAATCTCTGTGCTGCAGATGTTACAGCAGTTACAGAAATGTAATGATAAAGGTGCTTGAATGGTATTTAAATAAAAAATATATTTAAATGGCACCAATTTTCCACTTTTGTCTTTTTTCACTTGAGATTTGATAGATATGGCTTATCCCCAAATCAACTTATTTTTTTTTTCCTGACCTTATCAGTAAATTTTCATAGATTATGGGGTTGGTGTTTTGGCTGCTCCATTCTCTGAGCAAATGCAGTTTCCAGTTAAACGTGTACGCAGTTGAATTTTATTGGAAAATGAGGTTTAATTTAAGAGAAATATCTGAGTATTAGTGCTAATCTCTGTTGAATCAGAAGTTTTATTTTCTTTACTTTCTTTGGTCCCCACCAATGTTAGATGAAACACTGTCATTTGAACGAAGTTGGAGTAGCAGCTTTCTTTTTGCTTTAGGTATGCCTACTTTTAAAAAATGGGTCTGGGTGTCTGGGAAACAGATTTACAGTTTCAGCACCCATTTTACCCTCACTGTAGTGTTAAAGAGCCTGATTCCTTAATATAATTCTTCTTCTATATTATCCTTGTATAATTTCAGTCCACCTGTATTTGGGGTTTTTACACTGTCACCATTTGAAATGTTCCCAGAGTTGGCAGTTATTTGTGTGTGTTCCCTGCAATCTGTTGTATCTCTGGACAAAAAGGATTGGAATTTAATTTTTTTCCAGATCAGTGGTGTTAGGGATTTAGGGGAAAAAGAAAAAAAGCATGCTAGAGCCATAATAAAAGATCATACTGTGGTGTGCCACAACATAGGGTAAATGATCTTGGCCATGAGATTCATGTGGTCTTAACAGTTATCAAGACTACATCATTTTATTTGTCTGTAGGAATTTAATGCTCCTTCAAATTGTTGCGGAGGTCTCTCTTTAAAGCACTTCAGGAGACAGTGCTACAACTCAGAGTTGGGCATTACCTAACAGAAGTTCATGGAGTTGTTTGCAGGTGATGGAGGCATATGGGATGTAACTTAGTTAAAAAAACTAGCAAATGTCAACCTTTAAGGGGTGTCCTGGCAATGTTTGTGGATTGTCTCTTAAGATGGACATGGGAGGGCATCTGGTAAGGACATTTTGTTTTGCAGGAGCTGTCCTGCTCATAAGCAGTTTCTCTTCCAGATCTGAAGTTGAGTTGAGGTTTGTTGCATAGCTCTGCACAGTCCTTAAATGGTTTTTAGCTAGTCCCTTAATACACTGGTGGGTCAGGATAATGATATTCTGGGATCAGATTTTTATCACGTTCACCTGCTGTTCTCTCCCTCCGTGCTAGCAGAATGATACAGAAGTCCTATTGGTTTAGTTTCATCTTGCTTCGGGAATGTGGAGTATCCTCCTACTCGGGTCTACCTGCTGACCGCACAACCCCAGAACACTGTGGTAGCTGGGAGAGATTCTTCTGTGAAGAGCAGCTGGCGGTCAGTGAAGGCACACCATCTGCTGAACTGTGTGCTCTGGCCTTCGAGGTGTCTTTGCCCGCTGAGCCAAGTGAAGTGGTATTGCCACATCCCTGTCATTCCTTTTTGTCTTCCTCAGGCTTTTTCTGTAAGGTTTAAGTAAGAAAGTTGGTGTGCAGTTACTCGGGTAGCAAATGAATGGGTTTGGCGGTGTGTTCCGTTTGTACCTAGCCTGGCTGAACAGCTTAATTTTTTTCTTCGAGTGGTGTGGTGGGAGTCCTGGAAAGACTTGGTTAAAGAGGAGAATCAGCTTTCCTGGGTGGTCCCCTCAATCAGTTTTCATCTGGGATCATCTCTGTGGTTTGGGTAGAATACTACTCTTCTGTAGGTGCTTGTAATTTTTTATTTTATTACTGTGTTTGTGCTTAAGAGTAATTTTATTTAGTAGAGACTGCTCGGTTTCTTGTTTCTTTTTTCTTGTTTTCCAGATACTTCGTTTCTTCATGTTCCTGTTTTAGAGGAGAGTGAAACTTTCTTGTTTTGCCTAGATACTTTGAGGTGTTATTCATTATGACCTGCTGTTGCACAGAGGAGAGCTAATTAATTGAAACTCCATTTGAAGCAGGGTAGTCATAAGTGTATCTTTTCTCACTTCCCCTCAAAACTGGGAGATGCATCTAGTTTAGATACTATTAAGAGTTGGGAACTTGGATTTTGGGAAGAGAAATCTTCAGAGCTTGTAGGTGGTTAGGTACATGTTGTTGTGTGCTGGCAAGCAGCCACTGTGAGATTTGGACAGTTGTTGCTGAAGACTAATTTATCATAGGTTGCCTTCTGTCACCAGAGTGAGTCACACCAGGCATCTCTCATATGACAAATATCCACAGCCTTTTCCCTGTAATCCTCTCACTCCTCCCATTCTCCAGATACTTTTGTTACTGCATGCATCCTTGTTCATGCATTACAGTGTGTGCTGTGATTATGCCATTTTCAAACTGAGTGTGAACAGTACTTGCAGCACAGCTGTGGTGCTTGTGATGCCTACCTGTCAACCCTTTCTGAAGTACTTGTGGTCTGCCATCAGTAAACCTGCTTTTGATTAGCTTTTATTACAGGTTGTAGAGCAGTTATTCAGTCATATTTCATATATTACCTTGAGCTTTTTAAAATGCATTCATTGGAGTTGTGTAGATAAGGCTTTAAATTTGCTCATACCATCATAGGATTATAGAATGGTCATACTAAAGTTTCCCAGAAGAGGAACAAAGCCAGACTTAATGAGCTAAATACTGCATTTGGGAGCCAGCTTTATATAAGGACAGTGCTGTGTGGATGAAAGCAGTACTTGACATCTCTGCAGCATAGATACTGGAAGTTATCCAGACATTTGGATTGTTGAATCCTCTTGTTTGCTTATCGGTCTCCACTTACTAAGCAAAGTTGTTGACATTATGCTTCTCTGCTCTTCTTATAAATGAATGAGAAAAGTAAGAGCATCTCTGTTGATGTCTGTTTCTTCATGAAAATTGCTCAATGCTTCATATTAAAAAAAAAATTCAATGAGATGCTGAGACATTTGTTACAAGAAACTGTCATTTTTTGGAAAGTTAGTGAAATGCTTCTTCAAGCTTTATTGTCCAAAGCACAAGTAACAAAATGAGCTATTTAGCTTGCATAATTGCATACTTGATGTTTAACATGTTGGCCTGGTGAAATACGTACTGTGACAATAATATGTCAAAAAAACTCTTGCACAGGACTGCTATTCTAGGAAGATGATTTTGGGGAATAGCTGCTGCTGCAGAGGTTTACATAAGCAGAAAGCTGATATAATTTCTGTTACGGTAATGTCTAGACTTGAATGTGAGATCCAAATTGTAGCTGCTTGAGGAGCCTGTGGAGAACTTCTGCCTTCTTTCTCTATGTAAGATATTTTGCTTCGAGAATTGCACACAGCAGCTCTATGTTGTGGGACTTCTGGGTATGCAACTTGTTTTATCTGTTCATCTCAGCATAAATACAGAACATAAAACCAATGGAAGATGAGAGAAGTTCTTAAACCTGGCATAATTTTTGCAGTAAGGATCCTTAAACATGTAATTTTCAATTGAAATACAGTGACTGAGGGCAAATGTTGTCTGTCATATACTTCAGCAGGTCAGAAATTTAGGGAAGAAAGCAGCTCTGGAACCTGATGGGGGCTTTTATGTCCTGATGAATTGTCTCTTGATGGCAGTTGAGGAATAGCCAGCATTATCCCACAGAACAGGTTGGAGGTGACAAGAAGAATATTTTAGCTTCTTTTTGACCAGTGTATTCCTGGAAAAAAAAAAAAAAGGAGAGGAAGCTTAGATTCTTCAGTAGAGGCAATACTGGACCTTCTCTTTTTGGGAAACTAGTCCAATGCTTAAGAATAGGAAAACTGAGCCAGGAAGGCATCTAGACAAACAACTATAGTATATGATTTTTTTCATGCTACTAAAAAGCATCTGGGAATTTCTATTAAACTTGTATGCTTCTGTGTTTTTTTCCATTGTTTTTATTTTTTTAATATACTGATGGCAAGCATTTTCACTTGGGTAGAGGGCAGTGGGCAATAATCTCTTGTCCAGATGCCAGCTAGGGGAATCAGAGTACAGTACCCTGCAGTGTGCTTGCACAACCTGCTAACCTAGTGGGTTTTCAATGCAGAAGCCATCAGGATTTTGTTTACAGCAGACCAGAAAGCTTGATGTTTCTTATAACTTCAGCAGGTCTCACAGCGGGCAGTTAATGAAACATACAGGATGGTACTTTCCAGACAAAGCATTCAGAGAAGCAGTTTGAAGTTGGTTGGTTGGTTTTTGTTTTTTTTTTCAAGCTCTATTCTGATATCTAGAACTTGAGAACCAGACTTCTGAGGAAGTGTAACTTGTCAGCTATATTTTTTTTTAAACTAGGAAGAAAATCAGTAGCTGGTTTACAGGGAATAAAAATAAAGAGTGCGTAAGGATTTAAATTGTTCCCCTCTCCTTCACATCATACACTGTTGGTTGTCCTTTTCTAGTCTTGTGCTGGAAGAATTCTTGTTGCATTTTGGCTAACCAAAGCTGTATTTATATTATTCAATGTCTTTCTAACTGTTGATTTTTGTGTTGTGGTGTTTCATGGGTTTTTTTTGTTTGGTTTTTTTTGGTCAGGATTTTGCTGCTTGGCGAACTTGGTATTAAACATATATCTGAAAGAGCTAATTGCTCTGATAAAGAAAATTCCTAGCCATTGCTAATGATGTGTCTGTACAGAAGCTGATAGTTTTCTACAGCATGATTGTGACAGACACTATGAAATTTTACTGGGTGATGAAAGCTTTGTAGTTCTTATGGTATACAAAAGACAAAATAATTATTTACTTGCATTATTTTAAGGCTTGATGTGGCACTGCTTGTTAAATAAATGTTCATGCCAGTTTTCTAGACTTGAATCCTGCTTAAGGGGAAAGAGTGAGGCTGTCATGGTGCTCAAGAACCTAATGAAAGCCCAGGGGCAGAAGAGGCAACTTTTCTTGCCCTTCTGCTCTGATCAGTTCCTGGATGGTTTTTGAGTTGCTTGCCCATGTTGTCAAAATATGGTATTTTCTAGTTTTAGTATATTTGCATTATGCCTCTCAAATTTTCAGGTTTAATCTTTCATTTGCACACAGGTAGCATGGTGTGTGAATGGTATGTTTCAGATAAACCTCTCTTTCTAACCTTCTGTTGGAGTTTGTAGTTAACTCCTTTTTGCTGTGCTATTTTCTGAAAGCTTGAAAAGACCTAATTTCCCAACCAATTTTGAAATTTCCGTCTGGAAAATATATTCTGTCAACGTGGCAGAAATCTGTGTGTGTTGTCCCTGTTAGTTAACTGGTTTGATGAGCGTAGGCATTTATTGGTTACATGCATGTATACTTGCAACAGGAAACCAGCAGAAGTCTCCTGGCAATGTTTAGCTGCAAAAACATTGCTCTTTTTAAATGTTGAAAGAAAAATTTGGTCTTTTTTGATGTGTGCCATTTCAGGAGAGTAGATTTAAAATCCAGCCATCTCTTCTGATGTAGAATCTAGTGGTAAAGATGTACTGATAAAAGACCCTGTAAAGCTTCATAGGGGAAAACCCCAGCATGTTTTTGCCTTTCAGATTATCCTTATATTGTGCTCATTGCATTTTTGTTGTTTCTCAGTTACAGCTGTGTGGTTGGTTTTGTCTTTCTGAAGGCAAATGGAGTGAGCCTGAGACGTGTTTCATGATGGGAGGCATTAGACCTTTTGTAGTAACGCTGCGGAAACAAGAAGCCACTTTTTGCTTTGTATTGGGACTATTTTGGTGGTTTTGATCAAGTGTACTGAATGTTTCCTGCATTTGCAATTCTAATATTTCAGAATGATGAACTGTGGAGACTTACTTGTTATTAAGTGATGAATAAAATTTCTGTGCAGTAGCATTTTAGAATTTTCCTCTCCTAGCTTCTAAGCATAAGTACTGACCAGTGCTCTTAATCCAGGAATAAAATGCTGTAGTCTTCACAGATTTGAATTGCATTTACTCTGACATCCTTAATGCTTTGTATCTGTTCTTGGTTATAGACTTGTTTTTTAGTTAACTGAAATAGTAACCTGCATAATTTAATGAAATGTAGATCTGCTTGTGAAAAGAAGTCATGATTACATAGTTGAGCTAACTACAGAGGAAAAACCTAACGACAAACCACCAAAAAACAGTAAGAATATCAGGTTTTCTCAAAGTGAGTTTTAAATTCTGCCTCTTCGCTAAAGCAAGGAAGATTCTTCTGCTGTTCTTTATTTGATGTTTTAGAAACTATCACTGTAGTAGTTTAGTACTACAGAATGCATGTGGGGGGGGGGGTTGTCACAGCTCTGGTACTACTTACAAAGGTATTTTTCATGTGAGTCCATACAGGGATATTTTTACTACTTAGAATTGTGAAAATGGATTCTGTTGCATCTAAATTTTATGTGGATGGGCATTTTCTAAAACTTTAGTGATACTCATAGTAAAAATAGGTGACTTATATAAGCATACTTAAAAATAGGCCACGATACATACTAGCAGACCATCAGGTTTTGCTGTGAAGTTGAAAATTGTGGCAAGTATTTCCTGAGATGGTTTTCTAGTTATGAATTGGAGGGCAGTCTTTCATCTGGGAATACACAAAGGGAATGCTGTCACTTGTTACCAAAACACCTTCTGCTGTAATTAGAGAGCTAAAATAGATTTTTTTGTGGTGTTAGTGTTCTTGAATGGAACTTACTGCAGAAGTTGAGATTTTTTCTTTGCTGTGAAATGCCTTAAGCTAATATTTCAAGCTGTATCTTGAATCACCTTTGACATTACCACCTGTATCTAGGCATGTTTAATTTGATAGGTTTCCATAAGGGGATAGGAAATGCCTCTAAGAGTCTAAAACTTAGATTAAAAAAAAAAAAAAAGAGCAAACTGTATTTCTCTGACTCCTGAGCCTGGCAGGTACAGTATTTTGATAAGGGTCCCACTAAATCAGAGATCTTTCTGAGAAATTAAATCATACGTGCAACTTTATTTATAGACTAGCAGCAAAAGTAGCAGAAGAATAATAAAGGCAGGAAGAATACAGGGGTTTAAAATCTTTAATAATTTTAACTGTTTATATACAGCAAACCCCTGCAAATAATAGTTAAATTTTAGTCCTGTGCTCGGCTGTCTTTACTTGTTGCTATTAAGATTCTAGTACAGGCTGTTAGCAATCCAAGGGTTTTTTTTGTATTTCAGCAAATTATTCAAGATGCTTTGTTCCGTGTGGTCGGTGAATTGGTATTTCTGCTGCTTTTTGTAACCTGAAAACGTTGTGGTATGAAAGACTGTATCTGGAACTTTACTTCTTTTTTTCTAAGTGTAGTAGTCTGGATAGAGACTCTTAGCAAGCAGTACTGTTTTATTAATATTTCTGGATTTGCTTGAGTTGACCTTTGTCATAGCTGATGAAATAGAGTAACTATTTCATTTTGACTGTTGAAACTTCCTTTCCAGAAATTCTTGTGTTCTTCGAAAACTAATGCCTGCGTAATTGTTTCTGGTCTATTTCTGGTTGGTTTTTTTGGTGTTATGGCATGTGTAAGTAGCACAGAGGAAAGAAGCAAACTGACAAATTGAAAAGGGCTTTTTCCAAAAAATATTTGCACTATAGCAAGCCATGTCATTCCTAATGTTACCAGCCTTTCCAAATTATTTATGTAGTCTAAAGTTGCAAGTGAAATGTCTTTGTGCGATGACAGAAAGGAAAGAGCAGCTTCCAGGGAGGGACCAGGTTACAGGCAGAGGAGCAATGGGCTCTGTAGGGTCTGCTGTGCCCAGCCTCGTGTCGAGCACCATCCTGGCAGTGCCACGTCCAAACAGCAAGGGCCTGTTGTCAGTGGAGTGATACACTTGTGACATAGGTGCCACCCTTGAGCAACTTAGAGCTGTATTCATCTTGAAAACCACAGCTGGGTCATCCACGTACAACTGTTCAGGAAAGACTCTTGGTCAGGAAGCGTCACTTCGTTTGTGTTTTTGCAGCATAGTATAAAGTTTGAATTTTAATAAAACCTCATTTTCACATAGTGGAGGCTGTGTCAAGATGTAGCTTTCAGTAACTTACAAAACATTCTGTGTTTCAAGGGAGAACAGTAGTATGCTTTGAGGCATGAGACAAGAAGGCTTGATCTAAATCGAGTTTTGGGTTCTTATGATTTGCAGTGAGGTGTGTATTGTTCCAACATTAAAAACACTAAAAGGTCTGTTTCACTCATAGTGACTTTCTAAATGGGATTCTTTACAACTGTTTCTATTTACTGTTCCATTCCCAGTTAAAACTATATTACAGAAGTTTTGTTTCAGAATTGAACTTACAAAGCCTGATAAATGCTGTAAACTCAGTCCATGACTTGGTTGTTTTTTGTTAGTTTCTTTTCAAATATGTGTGATGAATATTTGAGGTTTGGTGTGGAGTTGTCAGCTTTTGCTATAGCCTTAGTTGTTACACTAGTGAAGGTACTATTGTATTTCGTTCTCCAAATAATCAAGGATTTTAGTGCGTAAGTTCTGTTGCAAAGTTTTAGAAAAGCTTTTTGGGGCTTGGGAGGTGGAGGTGAAGGTTGTGGGGTTTTTTGTTTTGTTTTAATAGGTTGCTGCCTCTCTGATGTTCTGGCCCCCTTCTGAAACCCAGGCTAGTGACCCTTCCCTGAATATGATATGAAAGTGAGTCTTGGTGTTTGGGGAATATGGGGACTGACTTAGCTTTACGTCTCAGAAGTCATGCCAAATCTGTGTGGCAAGATCACTGCATTTTGTTTATGAAAATGTATATATACTCATTTAAAATTTCTGTTAAAGGAGAAGGATGAATGTATAGTTTCTTCAGTATTTTGAATAGCTAGTCTCCTTTTATTTGGCAGTAGATAC
>JANEMJ010015100.1:0-16128 GCA_024361745.1 Cacatua alba
AATGTGGAGCCTGAGAGGCTGCTCACAGAGAGCGGATCTGTCCAGAGAAGTTATAAGCCTCATCAGGTGTCCCTGCCTATGACAGGGGGGTTGGAACTAGATGATCTTAAGGTTCTTTCCAACCCTAACTATTCTATGATTCTATGGTCTATGATCCGTGCAAACAGCTGACACAGGATAGGTATCATTCAGGAAAACAATGATAAATACAATTCTCTTGCTTTACGGAAGTATTTGGCCTCTTCTCGTACACAGTTACAGCCTGAAGGCTGAAAGCACGTATCCATCCTGCTGTAGGGGACCAGCATTTGTTCCCCACAAACACAGACATATGCACCCTATTTTCCTTCAGTGAGTTTCTCTTGGATCAGTGACCTGTGTCTTCAGGGACTGTCAACAGGATTTTTTCTTGAGATGGAGCATGTGTTTCAGTTGGCTAGAGTGTAAAGTGCTTCACCCAGAGAAGAGGTACGCCACTAGCAGCAGCAATGCAGGGCTTTTCTGAGCCTCTTCCAGCCTCCTGAGGAGCTTCTTCAGTGCCCAAAGGGTTACTGGGTATCTGCCTTGGTGGTTGCAGCAGAGGAGGCTGATTTTTCAGTTACTCTGAGAACTTCTGACACTTCTGGCTCTTGTAAGGAGGCATTAAAAGAGGATATAAATTTAACTTGCTTCGAGTCAACTTTTAAGCCTCTTTGTACTGTCAGAACAATATGGTGAAGACATCTTTGTATAAATAAAGTGAATAGACCTCAGCACTGAAGGAAGTCCAGGTTTGGAGTGCCTGCATTGTAAATATTTTTGCTGAATACAATACTGAGCGCCTCACAAAAAGCAGTTCAGCCAGCAGATAGATGCTGTTTTGCTCGTCAGATTTTGTACTATCTCGGTTTTGTGTACTTCTTGCAGTGGCTTCTAGCTTCTTAAGATCTGTCACTGAGGTTTTTTACTGTGTCAAACAATGCTTGTTTGTGCTCTGGTTTTGCAGCAGCGATTCCTGGAACAGCTCAATTCTGATGACAATCACGAAGAGCAGGTCCTTCTCCACCTCCTACACCATGTCTTCTACCAACCACCTGAATACCAAAAGGCAGAGCCGGCAGGGTGAGTGGGCATTCGTGGCTCTGTCAGGCTCACTGCAGCTGCTTCTCCATGACTAGTATGCAGCTGCTTTTGATCTCTGTCCAGTCTGTGACTTTTCTAAAATATAGTTATTTCCTTTATTTAAAAAAAAACCACCTCAGTGGCTTAAAATAATATAGCTCATAGTGATCCTATTGTAAATATTTTGACTTTTATGATTTATAGAGGTTAGTCATGATATGATGCAGCAAGTGTTGTGATTTACGTCCATGTAATTCCCTTTACGACAACAGGGCTGAGAACGAGTGTTTTCTATAACATTTGTTAGATTAACTGTCTGTGTATTTTGCCTGACTGAGACTCCCTGAAGCACAACCTACATAATGCCATTTGGAGCTGTAGGCAGCAACTGACCCATCTTACTCAAACATATCCAAGACAAAGCCGTTATAACTCAGTGATCTCTCTCTGATGTATTTTCATTATTGAGAAAGTCCAAGTAGATCTTACTGATTTTTATAGATGAGAAGTATGAGGCTTGTTACCCAGGTTTTTGAGCCTTTAAAAAATTACTCCGGTTTTAACTGAGGGAAAGAAATCGAGAAGGTGTCTTTTTAATTGATTATGAAATGTGCAATATGACAGCTATGAAGCAGCCTTAATCCAGAGTAATGTGGTTCTCTTCCTTGTAGGAATGCAGGATAATGTAATGTTTACCCATGCTTTAACTTGCAGTTCAAAATGATCACAAGGCCTTCCTTTTTTAAATCAGCCCCTGGAATAATGTTGAGATAATGTTACTCAGAGATACTGGCCACCCAGATATCAGATGGAAATTGATAGATGCCTGAGGCCTGACATTGGAAAAGTCAGAGAATCCTAATTTAGAGACGGGTTTGAAGATATGGCTGCACAATTATTCTGCATATCTAGCACTGTCACATCACATCTCCTTTTCAAACTGAAGAGTTTATTTAGTCTCCTTGTACAGAAGCTGCTTTGTTATACCACAGTGAAGATTAGGTAGCAAAACATTATCTCAAAAGGTAATAGGCACGTAGGCAAATGAATAAAATTGAACCAGGAAAATAATGGAAATGAAGTACCGGGTATCCAGGAATTTGTTTTAGAACAAAATGAATCCAATTTAAGACTTGTGATTTTTGGAGATTAACCCATTAATTTGAAGGGGGTGAAGGTGTTTATAATATTTTATACTTGGAAAACAAGATTTACCAACCTGTCAGTAAATTTTACCTTTAGTCTGTTCCGCTTCCAGAAAGTGTTAGTAGTCATCTCTCTTGCCCGAATACATAAACTCCCGTGTGATGGAGAGCTTCATTCCATCACAAGCAATTCCTAAGGGCACCAACTGACGGGAGTAAAAATTCTGGCTTAGCATTTTATGCAGAACATTGATACTTTGATGTTTTAGACTGTTTACAATCATGCATTTTTAGTTATGAATTTTTTGGTGTTCTAACTAAAGAATTGATAAAATTTGCAGGAACAATTGCTTCAAAACTTAATGCAAATTACACTTTTATATATTAGCACAATTGGCAATATATAATAATTCTTGGTAGAAGTGGATATAGCTAAATCTATAATCTGTTAACTTATAAAATGTGTCTGCATGCATGAAAGCATTTTGAAATACTGCTAGCTATACTTTGGTAAAATTCTGGGATAAACTTGAGCTTTTTCATATGTAGTTTCACATCACACTGAAGTTACTCTTTTATTTCTTCAACACTGCACATGTGTAAAAGTTCTGAAGGACCTAAGCAGCTGGATGTGCTTAAAAAAATGTCTCCCTGTATTGTTATTCTTGTCTTGGTTGTTCAATATTCTTTGCTGTAGCAAGACACATTTTCTCTCACTGCTGCCAATAAAATGGTTAAATGTTGGCTTATTGAAAATAGATTTGCATTTCTCCAGTAAATTTATTTATTTTAGGTTACCTACCCTGGCAAATTACTTTTAAAAACAAAACAAAACAAAAACCACATCACAAACAAACAAACAAACACAGACAAACAAAAAAACAACAGAACCAAAAATATTTCCAGAGATGTGAGCCCAAACTAGCAGCAGAAAGCCAGCTATGATTAGAAACATTATTGTGAAAATTGCTGTTTAAATTCCCAGGACTTGCTTTAAATTGTTGAAAGATGACCATATATATTGTATTCTCTAGCATTCGTGAAGATTACCTGGTAATATATAGCTCAAAGAGAGAAAATAATCCAACTCAATCCCCTGTGCAACTAACAGACTGTGAGATGTTTTTAAAGGCATATTTTTGTTGGATAGAAAGCAGATATCTCAGAGGATTAGTAAATGTGAAACAGAGGCTTTGTGTATTCTAAAGCAATTTCCATATGTCATGGCCATCTGATAACTTTTTAATTGCTCTGTAGGCTGTAGGTTTCTGGTCTCAAGACTAGCGTAGTATCCTGGTTGCAGTCATTGAATTAAGACAGTAATACATACCACATGTTTGCTGAAGAAATACCCTACTCAAACTTAGAAGATCTCAAAATTACAGTGTATTAACTGCCAGGGATCATTTTTAACTCTTGATTTGTCAACAGTAAATCATATCTTAAACTCATATCACAGTAAGTTGTTATCAGCAAACAGCACTGGAGCTGTACTTATATATCCTGCAAGGTTAGTATTTCGTAAACTTAGATCAGCATATTGCCTTATTCTAAGATAATTTTTGTGCCTGGAATGCATTTAAATAGTGGGCACAATTCAAACATAAAACCAGTTAAAGTATCTTAAGTTCTTTATATCATTTGGCTTTGAAGATGAACATGCTAAATGAACTGGGGCTGAGTTCCTACAAACTTTTGAACTGGAGGTAAGTCAATTTACATGCATTTTCTTTTAACATAGATTATGTTTTCTTATCTGTGCTTTATTGTGAATGGGACCTTTTTGTCCGAGATTAGAAAATGTAAATAGACTCAAAAAAGAAGACAGCACTTCATCTCAAACACTGGACTAGCTGATGCATTTCATCTTGGCAGTGATGCTTAGGTAAAACAAGGGACAGAGAGAATTACATCTTGCTAGTGTTCACATGTGGATATTGGCAGTTTCTGATACACTAGCTTGGGAGTACAATACCATGTGGTACAGGTAATGGTCACAAGTATCCCATAGTGAGCCACAGATAGTGAAAAATAAACTCAAGCTGCACGAGATCAAGGCTGAAATCTGTGAGAAATGCAGAAATGGCACCAGAAGTGCAATATTTTATATTCATATAATGTATGACTACTAACATTTGCTTTTTTGTTCTTTGCTAGTCTTCAAGCATGTAGAAATTCAAATTTGCTGGGACTATGTGTAAGCCTTTCTTGTCTCTCCTTTTCAGATGGAGACATTGAAGCACACAGAAACTGCAGATGGGTCTGGAAGCTGCCTATTTGGCAGTTTCTGTCACTAGAGCATGTTGATACCCATAGTCATGCCACTAATGCATGCCTTTCATTTCATGCCTGCCAGTTAGTGCATCCTGCTCAACAGGGAGAATATGCTTCATAATTTGAGCCAAACCTTCAGCAGGTAGAAGAGGCTGATATTAATGGAGCTTCATCTCTCTGTGACAGCAGTGGGCTTGGCTCAGAGTGGAGGAGGGTTTTCTCTTATTTTTCCGTTTGGAAGCTATGCTGGTACCCATGCAACTCAAAAGGAGTATTTCTGCACAGTGAACTCATACAACCATCTGCCACTTCTGTTAATTGACAAGACTTTTCTTTTCTCTTGCCAGGTATCCAGCCAAATATTTCACCTCTATCCTCCCCATGCCATTCACCAATTCAGGGGACGCCTGCCACAAGTCCTACCGGAAAAACATCTTCTGTGTCATTTCCAGACTACAGCGATATTGACACCAAGCAAGGCTTAAAACCACACAAAGTTGTAACTTCTACTCAGAGCGCCCCTAGCCTGTCAGACCCTATTATCAGTCCCACTGTCATCTGCAGCAGGTAAGATAGTAATTTCACATGCATTGGAGTCATTTCACGTTGCTCTCATGAGCAAGTTCCTTTGGCCCACATACAAGTTTTTGTGATTTGCTCCAGAATCATGTATTGATATTTCACTATATTTAAGCAGTTCTTAGTATGTGAGTAATCGTGTAGATTGATGCTGCAAGGTGCTTTTAAAGTGCAAGATGGTTAGCTACCCTTATTGCTTTTACTCATGTCAGATGCACAGTCTCATTCATAAATTCTTCATCAGTAGCTTACAGATCCCAAAGCTGGATTTCTCAGAGCATGCCCATAACATGAACAGTCACTTTCAGGTCACAGGCAAAATCTTTCACAGCAGGTACCTGATGTTTGATAGAAAAATCTGACTGGTAGGGTTTAAAAGCTGCTGGCCTGCAGCCTCCTGATAAAGGTGTGCCAACCGTGCCTGAAGACTACTGAATTTTGAGTGCTCTCTGAGAAGGAGCGGATCCTATTCTCCCTAGGCAGAGTCAGATTATGTAACATTGGGATTTATTTAATTTTTTTTTAGAAATCAACTGTATCCGAGTTCTGTCTACGCTTACAATTTCACACTTTAGAGTAGCCCATTATTAAATTACACAGACCTGCTCTTCAAAATCAGCGTTTTGGAAAGAAAGTTGTTCTGCTTATCTTCTCAAAACGACTCAGTTGCTAAATTAAATTGCTGGAGTTTGCATTATGAGTCCAGTTCGGAATAGTGGGATACACTGGTATTCAGAAGCCTGTTCCAGTGCAGTTTCGAGGTTACCTTACTCATTAGATGTTACTTTTGCTCACAGTAGTGAGTGGTTTGTGATTATTGGCTAGCCAGTGGACATCATCTGAGGCTGGGTTAAATGTTACCAAATTTGTCTATCTTCAGAAACAGATTTTTGGTTCTGGCTTTTGTCACATGACTTTGGATGTGTCTCAGTATGCTGGGCTAGATAGTGGGTGTCAGAAAGTCAAAACTGAGACTGCAAGTTTGTTCGAGGGAGTCATTCCCACTAGAATTCAGTCCTGACAGGCTTTTAAGACATATTTAGGTGACTAAATAGAAACTAAGCACTTTTGAATAAATAGAAACCAAGTGTTTTTAAAAGTTTTCGAAAAGCATTGCGAAACTGGGGACTTGAATTGGTTCATTTGAAATTAAAACTATAACACATAAGAAAAATACTATAAACATGCTACTGTCTTATTAAACTGTTCTTTTATTACTACTTCAACAAAATATTATTACTTTAACTAGTAACAGTTAACCTATGGAAGCCTTCTATTAAAAAGAGCAGTTAACAGTTGTATAAAAAATGTCAAAAAATAAAAAGTAATGTAAAGTTGTTGTAGATAGTAATGAAATATATTCATTTGGTATGTGTAGACTTTGATTTCAGTGTAATCATTGATAAAATGCTGTTTAGCTTTTATATGGCTGCTCTTTTGTGTGACCTGTGTAGGTTGCGTGGCATATTTAGGTTCTTAATTTCCTTGTTTCAAGTGCTTAAGCTGTGTAGGTGTTACAAGTAGTTGCACTGCTTAGACTTTGTTCTTGATTATTTGAAACAAACACGTTATTTAAAATATTATGGTGTAATGACTGCTACTAGAATTGGCATCCACTAATAGTCATGTTCCTTTAATGTCCATTGAAAAATCAAATAGAGATGTCATATCCACAGATTAAAGCTGAGCCAACAGCACATAAATAATGCTCTCCTTAGTAATGTAAGCAGTTTAAGAAAAAAAAGGAAAAAAACCCAAAACAACAATACCCCCCCCCAAAAAAAAAAACAACCAAACACCCCTACAGAAATTAAATGGCTAAGGCAAGCTAAGAGAATTAAATTAACAGAAACTGGAAGTAAATCTGATGTTTGAGCTTTCACATTGTAGATTGCTAGTCTTCATGGTATGCAATCCCCTACATTTACTGCCAAAAAAAATGCCTTGCTAGGAAATAATACCAAGTGAGCAAACCTCTACCATCATCAAACCAATCCCTCCCCCAACAACAGCAACAGAGGAGGAAATGAACTCTTGATGGTTTCAGTGCTTTAAATCAGATCCACCCAGGCAGTGACATCCAGACAGCAGTTTTACTGTACTTTGTTTTCACTTGAGAAGTGAAACGTGGTAGGACAGCAGAGTTTGAAAACTGCATTAAACAAGAACATATACCAGGCAATACTGTTAAAATAACTTGTAAGTAATAATTTTTAATTCTGCTTAGTGGATGAGGCAGGAATCCTGTGGAAAAAAAGTTAAACAATCGTGCTTAAAAGGTATATTATAATGCTTGTGCATGAAGGGGATTGAGTTAAAGTTGCATGGACACATTTACCTCTGACATAGAGCAGATTTCAAGTGCTCTACTAGGTAGCTCAGCAATTTCTTTTTTTTAGTATAGTGTTTAATGTGGAGCATGCATATTAAATCAGTGTGAGTTTGCATATGTTCTGGAAATAAAGAGGTACACTCATAATGGTGCAAAAGCCTTGTAGCATTACAACCAATTGAAGGTCCTTTTTCTCTTTACTTTTCGACTTGTTTGCCTTGACCTTATAGAAACCACAAGGAATGTGGGAGAAAGAAATGAATGATCTTTTTTTTCATCTTGTTCATAAAACTGAGTGGTACAAGATTTATTTGCTTGGCTGTGCGCTACAGCTATCATTGTATACAGATTTGTATTTTTATTTAATTTTTTTTCAGGAATTCATTACATTTTCAGGGCTCCAGAATATGTTTTGGATGACCCAGTCAAAAGCCACCTGGAAAGCCAGAGAAAGCAATGTTAAGGTGTCAATTTTTCATGGACAGATTTGCTATAATACTGCAAAGTGAGGCTTCAGATTTATTCTCTCATGTTTTCATGAGATGTCATGATACATATCCTTCAGGACCTAGACTCAATCATATTGGGACCTTGTAATTTTAAATGTTCCAGCTGGTATTGAGTTCACGTTCAGGGCTTAAAGGGAATCACACACAAGGAATAAAGCGTTTTAATGGAAGGGAAGAGCCAGCCATTTGGAAAGGCCATGATATTGTGATCCCACCCACAATGTCTTTCTGTTCTGGGAATGATGAAGCAAGCTCTGTTTTCTAGTTTCGTTGCTAAATGTCTAAATGTCAGATCACACACCTTATGTTTTGTCCAAAAACCCCTTTAGTACTGATGTACTTGGTATGTTGTCACTGAAGTAATGGCAAAATGCCTTCTTTCTTCTTAAGAGGAACATATTCAAGTTTTAAGGAAGAAAAGGAGAGTAAAGCCACAAGATGACTGTGTTCAAGTTGAATTATATAAAATTTCATAGCACTCTGGCAAATTTTCATCATTTTAATTCATGTTTATTGGACAGCTGTAGTACAAAACCAGGATTTTTTTTTTTTTAACTGATAAACTTAGAGAATAAAAAATGCATTTAAAAAAAAAATCACATGGTATAGGTTTACCCTAGGTAACATAGATTTAATGGTGATGGCCAGTTAACCCAAGGTCTTTATATTTTTGGTTTTTACATTCCTAGCTTCCAATAAACTGCAGCTCACTCTTGTAATTTTGTCTGGAGAATGCACCCTGTACCATAGCTTATACTGTATGACATAATCTTATACTTGTCAGTAGGACATAATTTTACATAAGACTGTCTAACGTGCATGGTTCTTTATATTGTGCATATTTCTTGATTTATTTCAGCTGTGGCAGACCCTATAACCAAATAGAAGCCAGTGATGGGACACTAGATAGAAATGATGGTACCACACACACCCTGAACAGAACAGGTAATTTTTTGTCCATCAAAAACTTTTCATCCCTTAAAATTCAGTAGTCATTCACTGAAAGGGCAGATATGCCTGTCTGTCATAAAAGGAGGTCATACATAGGTGAGACCATGCAAATTGTCTTCGAGGCTTCTTTCCATTTTGTATATACAACATGCAAAATGCTAATGAAGAATAGAGTTAAAATATAAAGGGAATATGGTTTCCCTCATCTAACCTAGTCAGTTCAAATAACGATCCTTAAAATTTTTCTCACTCTTCAATCCCTGATCGCATTTTTTTTGCACTCTGCAGGGTATATGCTTTAACGCCTTTGGACAGATTGTCTGTCTTTGGACCTAGCCAAGCAGCTCATATGTATTATGAGTCAGAGATCCTGTTGCCATTATTCAGAAGGTCACAGAATGACTTTGATGCAATCCTTGCTGTTCACACAAGCCTTGTGATTTCTTTTGTAGATGATCCTGCGCAAGCCACTTCTGACTATGAGACCAACAACAGCGATAGCAGTGATATCGTACAAAATGACGATGAGACAGATTGCTCCAAAGAGCAGACACGTAAGGGATCCGTCTGTAGGACGTACACACCTGAGACCATCATTCTGCATCCCTTGATACCACCTGAGGTAGCTTGTTTAAGTTCCACTCACACAACAGATGAAGGAGAGGGGAGAAATAAAAAACAAACAAAAAACCCAAACCAACCCCAAAACAAACTTTAGAGTTGTCTAAAGACTGTAACCATGGTTTTAAGCAGCAATTGCAGCAGGCTTCTACCTTGCAGTAGGAGGATTGACTTTCAAGAATGGAAAGGAACCATTGAAATGTGTGACAGCTGCTAAGCACTGGCCACTTGTGGAACACTAACCATCTATTTCAATGAATAAATATAAGTTTATGAATCCCTCATATGTAATTTCTGAAATATTTGGCTTCTGTGTTAGCCTGGCTTTGAAGGGAATGGATTGGAAGGAAGAGAAATTATCTTCTCAGACTACCAGCATGATATATAGTCTTCCCGTTCAGCCTTTTCAGTGGCCTTGTAACCTTAATTAATGTATACAATGATCCTTATTTTAACATAAATTAACACTTGTTTGAGGGTGCTGCATAATATTGTTGGTGGTGGATGTCTTGAACATAAGAACATTGCAGTAGGGTGAACAAGGGCTGATCTTCTCATGACTACTGTATTCAGCTGTAATCTTGATCGAGATGGAGAGGGAAAGCTTTGTTAAATTTTCAACAGCCTGTTTCACAGCCGAATTAATAACTTTGAGTTGGCTTGAGCTCTTGAAAAAATTTATTGTAATCTCTTGGAGTTGGACATGCTGAAAGAAGGCATTTCTCTTGAGATATTTTGGCATTTACTTGCCTACAGTTTCTTAGTAATAATGAAATTCAACAAAGTGTGGAGGGAGAAATGTGAAAGGAAGGGCACAACCCATCTTTTATTTGTAGACCTGGAAAAACGGGTAGGTTTCAGTTTAAGAAGTACAAGTTTTCACTTGGACTGAGCTCCATTAGCCGTGTTAGATTGTAATGAATGCAGACGTAGAAACTGAGCACTTTTCCCTCTGTACTGCAGCATATTTTACAATGAAGAAAACATTTCCTTTGGAAATGAATGAATGATTCCCATGAATGAACGAATGAATGAGTCTCATGGATAAGTTCAGAGGCTGATGTTTCATACACAGAAATTCCTATTCATTGAAGTGAAACAAATTATAAAGAAAAGTGACTAGCTGCAGGGCTGGTAGAAATGGGGACATCTCCACTGAGCTGAGCAAAGTACCATCAACTTACAGAAGATGCTAATGTGACCTTAGTTTTTAAGAGCGTAAGTTTTTGCATGAGATTCCTCACAGAACTGAATTTCCTCTTTATTCTGATTTCTGGAACAGGACAAGCCTGTACTTGCTCCAGAGCCTCTGGTTATGGACAACTTGGATCCCCTGATGGAGCAGCTAAATAGTTGGAACTTCCCAATCTTTGATTTGGTGGAAAAAATCGGAAAGAAATGTGGTCGGATTCTCAGTCAGGTGAGAAGGATATGCTGTCTGCAGAGACTGGCTAGATTGTTGACAGATTTAGACAAAGTAGTGTTAAGGCCCATTGTTCTTACAAGTTCATCATCCCATGAACTGTGATCCCTGCCACCTAGTTCAAAGCTGACATTATGAACTCCGTCTCATTACACCCTTTAGTTTTAAATTTATATACTTTTAAATTTAAAAATGCGAAAGAAAAAGCACACGCATATTTTTCCTGGTTCTCTCTGCCAATAAGTTTACATAAACCTTTCTGAACATTCTTTTCTATCTGCAGGAGGTGCTGCCACCCTCTATTGAATTTTTTGTGAAAGGATTTCTCATGGGTTTCAGCATGGGAGGGCTAAACTGTAAATACATTCAGTTGATGGAGGAAATACAGAAATTTGGTACCTTTTTTATACTGGAGATTTCAGGCTGTGCAAGAAAGAAAGGTTTCAGGAAGTGGGAATGAAAATAGTCCTTTCTATATTCCCTCACCTTTAAAAAGTCAGCACTTTAATAGTAAATTCATGTCATTATACATAGGGAAGACTAATTTACTGTGAATCGGGATGTGAGATCTTTCTAGTCTTTCTTTCAACTGTTGTTTTTTCACTCCCTCCTGTAAGTTAAATGCAGGTACTGACACAGCCCATATCCCCCCAGCACAGTGTCACTTCCATAACCACTTTCTTGGATGAACTTTCTGGTGTCTTATGCCCCTTTTCCTTGCACACTGACAAATCAGCCTCTTTTTCTTACAGAAACATTGAGGTTTATCAAAGAGCAAAGGCAAGTAATTATTATTATGTAGGGATGGAAGGGGAAAAAAAAAAACAACAAAACAAAGCAAGAAGAGAATCTGACTGATCTAGTATCACTTTACAAGGCATTATGTAGTAGTGAGTACTGGAAGGAAGAGATTATGTTAATTGGTAAAATGTGGGACAGTTAACACTCCTGACAAACACAGAGGTTGGTGTGTCGTGCAGATCTCAGTGCAATGAGCTCCAGAGAATGCTGTATCAAATCTTGGTCCCTTGATGTTTAATTGTTATTCAGCTAGATTCAATTATGCAGTGATCAACAAGGAAAACCAAAGCATGAATTCAAATTTATCCTGTGGTCTGCCTTTTACTGTTCTATAGCTTGGCAAGTAACATCTGTGTTTAACCAGCCTGCCAGCTCTCTAGGTTGATTTTAGAGAAATAGGCAAACTATGGCTCGATGGGGATATTGATATCAATTCAGTGATAATTATTGAGACACTTGCATTAGATAGCAAGCATTAGATAGTGATTAAAATGCTTTTCTAGAGCATATTTTTTTCATATTGTTTTCTAACACCATAGAAGGAAAAATGAAACATAAGGAAGAAGAGAATTCTTTATTTAATGGCATATCCAACAGTTTGGATGAGCAAAAACTTGTTCTGGTTTTACATGGGTACCTCTATATGTTTTAAACTCTTTGCAAAGTTGCATAGAGTTCTGTACCTCTCAGGACAATTCCCTTGTGCCTCCCTCAATTTGCACTAAAGCTCCACACTCTGATTCCCAGCATCTGCTTTTTGCACAGCTTCTGAGCATGTTATCCATTTTGCAGTGCTGCAAAATGAGACCTGTGAAATAAAATAGGGAAGCTTTAATAAATGGTGTTTGTGATCAAAATTCAACATTTTCTGTAGCAGCTGCTTGTAATAACTCCCACTCTCTAGGAGCAGAATGTGGCAAGTTCAACTTTGTTCATGAAATAAAGATAGATCCTTTAGTTCTTTCCCTACCTACTCAGATGCTCTGAACAGAATTATTTTCAGAAACAAGAGAACTAAAATAAATAAATCTTTTTTTTTTTTTCCCAGCCAAAAGTATTGTCTTTTACTTGTATAATTTTTAAATCCTGGGATATTATAAACAAAGGAAAACAAAAGCTGTAATGATTTATTCTCCATGTTTTGCCATTAAATGGACTCATCCATTAAAAATAAGTAAATTAACAAGCTGAATTAACTATGTTTGCCTTGCTAGCTTAAATTTATGAGATGGAACAAAGCAGAGCTGACACGTGCCTCTAGGGAAGCGTTCAGTTTAGAAAGCAAATGCTGGCTTAGCATCTTTAAAGCTGCTTGAGATGTCTGTTTCTTCTTTCTGGAATGTTAAATTGATTTAGACATATAAAAAGACCCCAAGCCAGTCAGCGGCCATAAAAGCATCTGTGCAAAGTACAATGGCAAGCACTCTAAATGTGGCACTAACAACTACACCTGATGGGGGTTAGAGAGAAATTTACATACCTGTCTCATTTCAGGAAGGAACAGCAGAGCTTTCAACTGAGTTGATGCTTCACAGCAGGTCATAAAGTTAGATAATGTCTTCAATCGTACTTAATACTCTTTTTAAAGCTCCTGTAAAACTAAAACTGTGGAAGAGGAACTCATTTGCCTTGGAAAGCAGTTACTGCTGCAAATTCATGTCCTCTTCTATTATTCTTACTGTAAAAATTCACAGTGGCAGGACATTTGAAGTTTATGTCATTAAACTTCAGGTGCAGCTCACAGGTCACAATTTATATACGCAATATTCAGAAAGAAATTTATACACAACATACAGAAAGAAACCAAAGCCAGGTTGGATGGGGCTTTGAGCAACCTGAACTAGTGGAAGGTGTCCCTGCCCGTTGGAAACAGATGAGCTTTAAAGTCCCTTCCAACCCAAACCATTCTGTGATTCTGTGAAAGAAATGGGTGTGGATAGCTGTTTGATTTACATTCAGGTGTAAAACACAAAATACGACTTGTAAAAATTTCTTACTGCTATAGCATTCACCATTCCAAATGTATTTCAATTTGCTTGGCTCTAGGCAGATCATTACCAGACAGCATCAAAAAGACAGAATTTAGCTAACAGCAGTAAATAAATAAAGAAGCTGAAAGGCATTAGGGTCCAATTTGTGAATGAAGTGAAAAGGTCAGGCAGTAAATTTACTATGTCCCATTGTTCTGTATGTCACGTTCAGACTTGTCTTCAAAAGTGTCCACTTTGCAGCAGTTTCTGTCTATGTTTCCAAGCACTTGTCCATCCTGAACAACCCGTCGCTCATCCATCACAATCTGCCTTCCAGTATGGCTTCTCCTGGATGTCTACAGTCATCTTTCCATGCAGGAACACTTGGAGCAGCTCTGCTTCCTAAGCTGCTTGCTGCTTTGAAATCCTTTTGGAGAAGTCACTTCTGTCATTTCACTTTTAAAATAGGGGACAGAGAAAGGAGATAATGCATAGGATTCAAATGATTCTCTCTTTTTGTCATTCCTTCACTTGTCCCTGCTTTTTCTGGGAATTGATTTGACTCATGGATTCTCCTTGGAATTTTTCCAAAGGCACTAAAGACCTCTGGACATAATCCTTTATGTGTGTGTGTTTCTGAGGTGGTGTAAAATTTCGGGGATCCATATACCTGAAAGGACAATAAGAACATTTGCAGTGGTGTAACAAAAGAATGAGGTCTTTTTGGTACTAATAGCTTGTATGTTTGGCTATGTAGCCTCATCCCTATGGAAATGCAAATAGCTGCAGCTCTACATGGATCAGAAAGCAGGTTTTCATGGGGTAGTTCAATAGAATGATCTTTATTAGAGTTTTTCTGGCCTACTTAGCAGCATGGTTGTTTTGGTTTTTCAGGTATCATACAGACTATTTGAAGACATGGGGCTGTTTGAAACCTTTAAAATCCCAGTAAGGGAATTTATGAACTACTTTCATGCCTTGGAATGTGGATACCGAGAGATACCTTGTAAGTAAAAATTCCCAGCAGGTAACAATGTGTCCTTAAAGTTTGGGGTATTTTCCACACTTTTTACTATTGAAGCCTTTCTTCTCTCATTATAACAGCTACTTTTTTTATTCTGGTACATCACACCAAATGGATGGCTCTCTAGTTGGAGGCTGGTGCTGAACCACAGCCTCTCGTCTTTTTCTCATTGCATTTAATGTTTCTTGTTGTTTCATAGCAATTCATGGCAAATTCTGTGCAAGCCTAAAACCATATAAAGCTACTATAAGTGCAAAGAACTGTTTGCCGATGATGCAAGTGTGCCCCAGTTGGAGCTTACTGAAACATTTCCCCCCATAAGCAATTTGGATTTTTATGCAGTTGCAGTGCTGTGCAGCCAAAAGAGATGAGCTTTGTAAAGCAGAAAAAATATGCCAAGTAGATGAATGCAACTACACTGAAACTACAGCTCAGCTGGTATTTTTCAGTGTGAATCATTCGTTCACTGAAAAACCTGCTTTCAGTCATCCCCAAAGTATTTACTAATTCAAATCAAATTTACCAAATGAACTGCAAAAGTCTCTTTTTTTTTTTCCCATGAGGAGAGAGGGAGTTATTACTCCCTTTAGCTGGTAGATAACCCCAGCGCTGAGGAATATAGGACATCCTGTTTCTTCTCACCTCCCAGAAAAATGTCTGAAACATTGGTTTAATAAGTCACATAGTCTCTCTCTTAAAATATTAAATACCAGTTGGAACATCTACAGTGGAAGGGATTGAAGGAAAGCTACCTCAAATTGCCTCCCAGTCAGGTGGTTTGGACTCTCTTCTGGAAAGTGAGACACCAAATTTCAAATCTTCCCTTGTGTCTGAACCGGACTGGGGATTTGAAGCAGCAGATTATAGCCTAAAGGAGTTATAGGTGGATGTCCCACGGTTGGTCTGTCCTACTGGAGCCATTACTCTTTATTTAAAACATCTAAATATTCATAGAGTCTCAGGATTTTTTATGAATCTAGCCCTTCATTACTTTGGTTTTTCTTAAGCATGTTTTGGTTTAGTAAAGCAGAATATTTTGTCTCTTAAAAAATTAATTTGCCTTCCAGTTTTTCATTTCTGTGAAGGGGTAAAAACCAAAGCAACTTGTTTGAAATTAACCATTTATTTCTTCTGGTTGCTGAACTGAAAAATGGGTTATTCACACAAAATTTATGGTGACCATCCCAAGATGGATTAAATCAGTACAAGTTTCACAAGAGGCCAATCCAGCTTCTACTCCTGGGAAAAGCATTAGACCCCTGTGAAGGGCCATCCTCTAGGTTTTGCATGAACGAGGTTAGTGTCTCAGGAGAGATGTTCTTAATAGAATCATAGAATAGTTAGGGTTGGAAAGGACCTTAAGATCATCTAGTTCCAACCCCCCTGCCATGGGCAGGG
>JANEMJ010015102.1:7169-32891 GCA_024361745.1 Cacatua alba
CCGGTTCGGGCGCGCGGCGTTTGGGGCGGGGGTGCGGTGGAAGAAGAGAAGTTTGCGGGGGACGCGGGTGCAGTAGCGGAGGGGCGCGACCGCCAGGTGGCGCTGCGGGTCCTTCCAGCCGCGCCGCCGCCTCCCGCTCTGCGAGGGCTGTCCTGCGCTCACCGCTTGGTCGGCCGGATTGGGGACGGGGGTTAGGTGCTGTGTCCGCGTTGGGGTGGGGGTGAGCGCGAGCGCGGGGAGAGGGAAAACGTGCGAGAGGGGAGGTGGGGGCGCAGAGCTTCCCCTGCCCGAGGCCCGGCCGGGCCGCAGCTGCGAGCAGGGACGGGTGATAGCCGCGTGAACTGCTGGCGGTACGGGGTGCCTGTGGTCAGCGTTTGCGTCTGGAGGCAAAATGTGTGGAGGTACTTAATGCTAGTTACTGTCGTAAGGGTGGCAGAAACGCGTGTGCAAGTTCAGATGTTTTGTATTTAAAAAAAAAAACACCACTGGGGAAAAAAAAAAAGATGAAAAAAAAGAGGAAAAGAAAAAATAGAAAAAAGGAAAGTAAAAAGAAAATAAAAATGAAAAGAAAAAGGAAAGGAAAAGAGAGCTCTTTAGCCATGTTTGATCAGTGTTGAAAGCAAATGCGTGTAAAATTCTAGACTGGTTTTTTGTTTTTAAATGGTTGATAATGTTAAGGGCATACATGCATATGTTTAGAAGTAGGTGGTCAGAAAGCAAAGCTTAACTGGATGAATTTACAAGCAGTTACTCCAGAATGGAAATCTCTGATATTTTTCTCCTCCCAAGCCATAAATATAACTGCTAATTTAGATATCTCATTAAATGGAAGGGTAGTAGTCCACATCCCATGGGACACAAATTAAGCTTAATAATTATCACATGGATAAATCCTGTAACATTAACAAAATAAACTGATTTTTCCTGTCACCCTAAGAAAAGAAGTAATCGTTTCCAGTAATTGTAATTCCTAGATAAGAACACAACTCTGCTTTGTAAAACCGAGCAGATTTTTTATATCAGTTGAACTCTGAATTTTATTTTCATTTAGCTTACAACATAACGCATTCAATATTCTAACTATTAATATCATCTATGTGGGCTTCTGTATAGGTACCATCCATACAGATGTGTGTTAAGGCAGGACATTTGAAATACTTTTGCCTATACTACTGAGTAGAGGGTTGCATGGATTGTCTTATGAGTCATATTCCAGCGAAAGATTAAAGATTGAGAACAGGAAAATGTGACGTGCAGTTTCTGGTAACTCGAACAAGCAAGATCTATGATGGTATGCAGTTTTCTCTGAATAATATAAAATGAAATGTAATTTTGTCCTACTCATTTTTACAGTCTTAGAAGTATTACCCCTTTGTGTGTAAATACACCTGCTGTTGCTCTTTTCTCTAGTCATGTGGTTGTATATCATATAGATGCAATTACTGTTGGTGTGCTGTATGCTTCTACAACCTATTAAGTTGTGCCAGATACCAAAACTGAAATTTGGTTTGGCATCCAAAATGTCTTGGTCCTCAAGAGGATTCTAATTCAAAGCCAATCCAAATTTTTTTTTTTTTTTTCTTCATTTAGTTTAGTGGCCCTTAGGTTTGGTCTCTACTGGAGAACATTTGTGTAGACAAGAAAATACACGTTTTCTTCCTTCTGCATTTCTGGAGGAAGTGAATACTTGCCTAGTATTTTTTTAAAATGCAGTGCTGCATCACAAACATGTAGACCGTAAATTCAGAAATTCCTAATGTTTTTTCTTGATCATCAAAATGCGGTGGTCAGTGGTGAAGTGTCATTTCTTTTAAAGGTATCACAATGCAAGCAAACAAAACCAAGCCTCATAGTGTAAATGAAACAGGCCAGCTGGGTCAAAATAAGACAAGTGGCAAAACCAGTAGGTTTACTGGAGATGCTGTGCTAGCCTGTCTGTTTCATATTCTTTCAAATACTTTATCTTTTTAGCTGATCCTGTGTTCTTGGGCAGATCATTCACCTGACAATTTTTACATTTGGTAAAATACCAATCTTAATAGGCATCCTTCAGCTGAAGACCTGTCATACAGAGATGAAGGCAAGAGGCACAAAGAAAAACTGTAACTGAAGCTTTGTGTAAAAGATACCATATAGAAACAAGGATTTGTTTGGTTGGTTGTTTTTTATTTTTGTGTTGTTTTGTTTTTTAACAGAAGAGTGATTCAAGGAACATTTACTGACTGCTGCATAGAGGTTTGCACATTTGTTTTTGACAGGTTCTCAATACAGCCTCCTCTTGGCCTTTCAAACACGCATGCTGCTATTTGATGGCTGAATCACATAGTGTAAAGAACAGCTCCACCTGGGTGGGACAGGAATAAGCATCATGCTATAACGAGCATATAATTTAGTCATTCTGTCACTTGAAGACTTGTCATTGAGATTCAGGATCTTTTCTGCACGTGTAAGGTTGGTTAGTTATGTGCACTGAATCGTAAGGCTGTGAGTCTTTAAAAAAACCAGAACCTAATAAAACAAAAACTTAAGCATAAGCTGCACAAATCAATGTAAGTATCTCATGTCTGGCTGCAGCTATCCTCTATCACAGTTCAGCTCAGGTACTTCAATGTTTGTAAAGCATTTCTGCTGTGGGCCATTTTGAACCTCACACCTGACAGGGTTATGTACTCTGTCAACTTTTAGTAGTGCTGTACTTCTCATTGTATTTGTTTTAGTAGTTTGCATACTGGATTTGAAGAGGAGAAAACAAAAAAAACAAACAAAAAGAAACCAAAACACCACACCAGTAAGAACTCCCCAAACAACAAAGAAAAACAACCCAACTTGCTGTTTAGTGGAGTGAAAAAAACAAGGGTTTTTTTTTATTTTTCCAGTACTCTTGGAAAAATTATTTGCAATGAGATAGGGCACAATGCTAATCAACTTTAAACAAGTTGAAATTGATATAAAGGTAGAGAAGATAAAATTGCAAAATATGATTAATAGCTTGCAGTACTTTATTTAAATTTAAAGGTAGGAAATTATTCTGGAAGATAAGCACACTGTCCCCTCTTTACCCATGTAAAGTAATGGGGATGAATTCAGATATTAAAAATAAGCTGTGTACAAAGCAGGTTACTTTGTCTTGAATGCAGGTTACTTGGTCTTGCATGAGGACCTGAGTAGAAGCAGCCCATGTAGAACACTGGCTTTTCATGTGAGATCTGCAGTGGGGCTTTAGCAGTGGCATGGCCAGTTCTAACCAAATGCCTGATCTCTAGCTAGGAATGCTTAGATTTGTACTCTAATAATCTAAAAATAAATTGTAGTTACAATACATGATTCTTCCTTTTGTCTGTCTTCTGTGCTGAGCCCACACACCCCTCAGTGTCATAGGACGTATTTCATTAAGTGTATGCCTCTGACTAGCTTCTGTAGAGGGTTAGGATTTTCCATGCTTGTCTGTCTTTTGTTATTTATGTGCTCACTGAGATTTGCAACTTGATGGGGAGGCTGAGCCTTTCAAGAGAGGTAAGCTTTGAAAATGAATGGCACTCTTAGTAGTTCTGCAGTGGCTGTTATGATTTCATATATAGAATGAATTAGCTAATTTTTATATTCTTGTATATAAATTGAATTTAAATAAATAAAAAATATTGAGATTTGGTTACACAAATAATTGAGACTAAGCCAGTTCAATATTTCACCATAATAGATGATAGATAAAATATTAGTGGTATGATTTTGATGGTAGCAGACTTCCATCTAGCAGCATCTTTTGGATTTGCATCTACTGAATGCAGTAGACAAAAATATATAGCTTACTATTTCTCAGTGCAGATGAGTCCGGAGGTAAGACCTTTCCTTTGTCCTCCAAGTGGAGGTAGTCGCTGTCATCTAGGAGAGGTCTAGTACAGCCAGAAGTGGAAGAGGATGATAAATTAAGATTTCTGTCCCTAAGTGTTGCTTGAAGTGGTATAATGGCTTGATTATTTTGGAAATGCCTGTTGCTGCAGTGTCTGGGTTGGTAGTCATAGGCACAGTACAGACCTGGAAGGAACAGATTTTCAAACTCTTGGGACCGTTCTCTGTAGTGTTGCTGTCAAGTTAGTGGTCTTTCCGAGTAAGACTGCCCAGCCATATTGATCAGTGCCATCATGTGGTGGTCTTGTGATACTGTTGCCAGGCATTACTGGGTTGGAGGTCAAGATTCTTTACATTCTAAGGTCAGCTTGGACCCTTTAGTGAAAAAAAAATAGTTTAATGGCAACAAGTCTTCTTTCAAAAAAAAGTGTTTAGAAACACTATAGAGAGGACTCAAAAAATTCAGTTACATTTTCTCTAACAAGATTTCTTTTATGCTTTTGAACTCTGGTGAAAAACGAGTTCATGAACTTCAGTAACACTTTTGTTTGGAGGTTTTTTATTCCAAAACAGACAGTGCAGTAATTAGTTCCAAATACCAATTTGTTCTATTCCAATAAACAAGTACTACATTATGTGTCATACTTCTGACTTCTGATAGATAAAAGCCCTACTTCTATTCACCCAAATGTAATAAAGCAAGGATAAAGCTGATAGGCTCATTTTTAAATAAGGCATTTGGAATGGAACCAGATTCTTAGTGTTTTATTTCTGTATCTTCATTTTGTACTGACTTTTGTAGTCCTGATTTTAGAATTAATTTTTAAGTTTTCCATAAATTTTAATCTTGCAAAGTAGATGTGCTAGTCAGTTTTATTTTCTGATAAATAAAGTTCTTTGCAGACCCTCTGCAGTACTCTACTATTAAAACCAGCAAGGAATTACTTAAAATTTATCAATAGTACAACTATAAATTTAAAAATATTTTTTTCTGATAATAAATAAACCTTTTTTTGTTTGTTTGTTTTTTTTCTTTCTGCTACTTTACTTACTTTACTCCACCAATCTATATCCATTATCAGTGAAATACCTCTTTCTAGCATTTGGGCATATACAGAGCAAATTATCAGAAAATTATATAGGGAATATATTTATGCTTTGAGGTATGATTTTACCTTTTTCTGATCTACTGTGAATGATTTCCATATCTGTCTTTTCAAATAAACAAAATCAATATATTATTCATATAGGGCCATATAACATATAAGCCATATGCTACCTAATGTACAATAAATTCCTACTCATTTTCTTACTGGATCTAAGCATAGAACATTAACAGACTTGTGTAATAGGACTGAGATTAACAGCCCATTGACAGATTAGTTTCATGGGACCAGGTCTTGTTGGATTCAGTGCAAAGATTCCTGTTAATTTTAAAAGGCTTTTGGTCAGGTCCTATGATTAGGTAGTAATTGGATAGAATTACATGGAATATTTGCATGGAACTGGCAATGTCATACAGCTTAGAAGTTTTCTCCCAACTTCATGTTAAGTTCTGCTGATGAAATTGCCATCAAACTTTTGTTGAAAAGTAAAAAAGGAAGCAGTAGGCTCTGAAAAACAGGTACATCTGCATCACTTCACTGAAAAGCTTCTTACAGGTGTGGATGATTACGTACACTAGAGAAGTATTCTAGATGATACATGAGCATGTACTGTCTCAACTCATGTTCTGTCGGTGACTGTTTATAAAATACAGGCTTGTTACTTTCTGTGATTTCTCCCTGAAGTTTCTTGGATTTGCTTTTCAACAGAAGCTGGGTATGTGCTAGTGACCAAGCTGATGTAGTAAACACATCCAGTTTGTACACTTTTTCATGCGGTCGTCTGGTTAGCTGTGGTTGTGCTGAAAAGAGTTTTTGCCTTATCTCCAAACTAGCTTTGTAATATTGTTATGTTATCTCCCTGGATGTTCAGTTGTACTGGTTTTGGATCATGTATGTCAATATTATTTTACAGACAATTGTGACAAAAAAAGGGCAAAAATCCTCTCCTGGATTCCAGAGGAATTGTGGGACAAAAGGTGCAGCCCGCTTGAATCTTTGGTACATCTGCCATTACCGAAACTCTGAAGTTTGTAAAGTAATAAGACTGTATCTGGATTTCATGGCATGTCTCAGGCAAATAAAAATGTTTCTAGCAACAACCAGAGGTAGCAGAATAATGAGTTACTGCTGTATGAAATGTACCCATCACCCAAACTTTAGAGCAGATGGTTCAAGGCAGTATTTCAAGACAATATTCACAAGTCAGTGTTGTTTTCAGTCAGGTACACAGTCACTGATTTGCTGGCTGGATTCTCCCAAGCCAAATATATCTCTATCACTAATGTAGTTATTATAATGTCTGCCTACTGCATTTACATCATATACCTGAAAGTAAAGATAAGTTCTCAGTACACAATGGCGTGAGGGGAAGTAGAACTTTCTGCAAATTATGCACAGCTGGACAGATGAACTGGAGTGCCCAAGGCTGTGAATTTGTATTAACATAGCCAGCAGTAGGTCTGCTGCCCAAATTAGGTACGTTCAGTGTGTATAGAGTCCAGTGTGCAGGTGGTGAATTGGGGGACAGATGATGTAGATCCACTGTTTTTGACAGATTAAATAATAGCAAGTGGCATAACTGGAAATTAATCGTGGAGCTGGAGCAGATCTCCTTAGGGAAGAGCTAGCATATTAATTTCATGCTCATTGTGATAATACTTTGCTTTAGTTCAGGTGCACAAGTTATAGTGCATGATAGGTGCACTTGCTGCTTCAGTTTAAACAGGTTAATATTAAACACTACTTTGTTTAATATTACATCTGTTATGTCTTTTCTTCCCCCCCCCCAAGTTCTTGTAGCTGAACCATGTTTGAGTTATGTTTTTTGACGATAAATGCTTAGTGTTTATATTGGTCTGATGTCATCTTTACAAAGAGGTAATATTTCGGATACGGTGCCTTAGGAATTTGATAATGTAGGCCAGATAGTACTTACATTTAAAGAACAGAGTGCGTTATAAAGGCCAGTAAGATTTTTATACTACTGAACTGTGAAAGGCATGCTGCATTGATTTGTCTGCTCCGATCTGGTAAAGAGGTGATATGTTGCTGAAATGTAGCAGGTTAATGTGCAGTTAGCATGTACCATTATCTTACATTGAGTTGTTATGGGCATAGAGTGGCATGCGAGCGCAAGCAAGAGTAGTTCCCTGCTAGAAGAGCTGGCACATCTTAATTTGCCCTCTAGTGTAGCAAATACATATTTCTTCTTGAATTGTCAGTCTGTATTTTTCTTTCCCTGTTTGCTTTGTAAATAAGAAGTTGTAGTGAACTGTAGCCCAAATCTGTCTTGTCTAATAGCTTTGGCTTCGTAAGACTGAAATTAGAACATATAGTTAGGATCTCTCATTTTCTCTACTTCTGCCTTTCCTGCAAGGTTTTTTGTTCGTTTGTCTGTTTGTTTTTTCTTTTCCTGTAACTTCATAATTTGTCTTAGCATCCCAGATCCTTTGAAGTGCTTTTCGTTCATGACTTATTAAATGTGTATTATTGGTTAATATGATGACAATGGCTTCAACAGCTAAAGCAGAAACCCCATTACCTCTTGGCAGTTTGCATTAGCAGTTATGCTGAATTTGAGTGCCTTTTTGTGAAGGGTTTCTTGTTCTGGCAATAGAAATGATATTAGCAATTTAGAAGTTATATTAGCAATGCTGTAGGAAGGATAGGAGATGGGAGCGGTTGTAATGGTAGTGTGTCGAATTCTCTTAGCTCTTAGCTAGATAAGGGTGGGAAACTAAATGAAACTTGCATTTGGTATATGAGTAAATGATCACTGGACCATAACACTTCACAGAAACCTTCTTCTGTGGTAGATTTTAGTTTCTTTTTTGCCTCCAGAGGGTGACCATTTGGTTAGGCTAGATAGTGCACTGCTTTCTGAAACTAGCTGGAGCTGGTTTATTCAAGAGAAACCAAAATGCGTGAAGTTGAAGAAGATATTGTCTAGAGCCAGAGGCATCAATAAGGATGATGGAGAGATGATCCAGTTCCATTCTGGAAGAAAATTCATGGGTTTGTTAACAGCAGTGATAGCATTTGTAACACCACTTCTACCTCTTAAGGCCTGAAATCTAAGCACTGAGTATAATTATGTCTAAAGTCGACTGCATATTCCAGTTCTCACCTTTTCCTCTGTGCAAGATGAGGATGCTTCTTCAGTGGCCAAACCCCTCCTTCTCTTATTCATCATCCTTAACTTGTGGTGTTTTCCTTCTCATAGCCTCAAGGTGAACATCCTAGTCAGAGAATGCAAACAGGCAATGAGATGTAGACAGATTATCAGTTTCAGAAGAAGGATGATGTGATTAGCTTTCACAGAAAAAGAATAATAATGGAGTAGAGTGAGTGGGAGGAGGTAAGAAGTCACTTGCAGTTTCAGTAGAGTCTCAAATACAGGGTGCTCACTAAAGAAACAAAACGAGAATATGAGAAAAGGGTAGGAATGACAGGTTGACTCTTAAGGACAGCAGACAGATCATGGAGAGCAGAGTAGTAAGAGGGGTGGCAGTTCAAATACTGGATTCTGGAGAGCTTATAATAGTGGGATATGATCAAGGCAGTGGGATATGATCAGGCATATCCTTGTAAGGGATATGATCCCTTACAAGAGGAGGCAATGCTTTTGGATGCGAGAGTTTTGTTTAGTCTGAGGGGGTGCAGTATTTTAGAAGGAAATTCACTATATGCATCAAGGTAAAATATGATTCTTAGTATCCTCACTCTGCAGGGACCTAGATTGTACTCTTTGAAACTGAGTCTGTTTTCTTCGGAATAATCTTTTAAAATATTTTTTTTGTCCAAATAAAGCATTTACTAAATTATCACCATTGTTTTTTTTTAAGGAAGCCAAATCCAGTGGTATCATCACTGAATATATGTCTATTTAGGATTGTTTGTTTAGTTTTATCCTCTTTTTCCAAAGAATCATAATAAATCATATTTGCTGTTTAATTTCAAGTATATGGCTTTTTTTTTCTTTTACTCTTTTTTTATTTCCTTTTCTTTTTTTTTTTTTTTTCAATTTGTTGGTTTGATTTTGGTTTTTTTTCCAGTATGGCAAATTGTACTATTAACCTGAAGTTCCTCAGAGAAATTAGTCTTTCAAAGAAGTCCACGCAGCACATGGTAAAAAGATACCTAGGATTATATAAAGGCAGGCTTAGCAAACTGCGTGGGTTTTGATGGTTCTGTCACTGGTAAATGGAGGGGGGGAGGGGAAGAAAATTAGGGTAAAATGTATCTTCATCCTACTCATATGCTTCACTCAAAGATGTTGATGTAATAGTAGATGAAAAGTCTGTGTAGGGGCTGCTGTACCATTACTTTTAAGTCATATTCCATAGTTACAAATCTTTTCTCTGATCGCTTTTTAGTACGAAATCATATTGATGTACCTCTGCCTAGCTCAAAATACCGTCTTTTAAAATAGTAGATCTTTGGTGAGAAATAAAGCAGAAGAAATCAGTTTTTCCTCAGAGTACACCTTCCTTTCATGTCCTTAATAAACAAGTTTCCCCTATACATATAAATGGACATAATGCATACATCATCACTTTTAAGAGCCATTTTTCTTCACTTGCTGTGAGCTGTACATTTAAAAGATTGCAGGCATGACTAATATCTCATTAACACTGTTTTCATGCTGGTTTATACCATTGTCTTCAGTGGCACTGTGCCTAATATTTGAGTGTTTAGAAGTATTAATTTAGTGCTTAAAAAGAGAGTCAGGTTGCAGGATTTTTCTCCTCCTTCTGCAGCTAACATCTCATCATTTAATGTATTAATTTGGCAGAGGTCCCTTTTCAGCTAAGAAGAACCTGTTCTCTGTGGAGTAAATTGTTTACCAGCCATCCATATATGTTTGCCTGAGTGAATGTGAGTGAAATGGTCCATCAAAAATTCATGTAACTGCATTAACCTTCTTGACATGATGACTGAAAAGATAAGACAAGGATGGAGGTGAATGACAGGAGGTGGTGAAAATGAGATTCTTGAACATGACACATTTCACTATGTGTAAATAGGTTTAAAACTTAAACAAGTGATTTTTAGAGATAAAATTATCTTCTAATGTATTTTTCACATTTAGATGATTCTTGTTAAACAGGAAGATTTTTTAATCAGAATTTAAATTCAGGTGGAAATGTTTTAAATTATGAATCCATGCTAACTTCTAGTATGTGCTCAGATTTTGTGTTTAGACAGGTAGAATTTTCATGTACAGGAAGGTGAAAAATCAAATGGAGGAGGAAAAAGAAGCCACTACAACCTACTTTATTAACTTCTGGCAATTTCTTTTTCTGCTGTGACACACACCAGGATTGATTATTTATAGTACATACTTTCTATGAATAAATAATCACTGAATTTTATGTAAGGAGATATCTCAGCCCAGAAGTAGTTTTCTAGAGAAGGTTGATAAAGAGTTTGGCTGAAGAACTCAATTTTTTGTAGAACAATATTTTGTCTTTATTTGCAAAAAACATAAACAATTTTTCCACCAAAAAAAAAAAAAAGAAAAAAGGATAGGTTAGAAAAGAAAAAGAATCTAGACTTTGTCTAGACTGTTACATGCTTTCCAGAGTCTTTCATATATCTTTGAGAATAGTTGGTTGTTGTTTTTTGTTTTGGGCTTTGTGTTGGTTTTTTTTCTTTGTTTTTAGGGGGGGGTAGGGGGAGCAAAGGAATCAATTTCTTGGAAGTTTCTGGTTTTGTCTTCTTTTTTTTGTTTGTTTAGTTTTGATTTGGCTTATGTTCCATAGGAGGTGAAATAATTTCCAGGTATCTAGACTGAAAAAGCCCCACGCCTGCACCACCGCTCAGTCCTGCTTCAGAAATGCACAAGATGGCTACTTTGGGAAGGAGAGGAGAGGGTAAGAATATGATACAGAATCAGCATATAGCTCCAGCACTCAGGCTGGGAAATGCTCTGGGTTCTCTGATCTGGGTGTAACTGAAGTCATGCCAGGAGTCACTCTGGTCTACCCACCATGGTTTTGGTTGCCTTCAGTTCTTTTCTTTGTCCTGGGCTGGCAGCCTAGAGACATAGGAAAGAATTCTCATTCTAGATTTTTGTAAGTATTTTTACAGAAAGGGTGTTGGGTCAGGCTTACGTAGACAAGGTTTTATTAGCGTAGACAAATGATGAATGCTACTTTAGCCAGAAAAAACAAGAACAGGAAACAAATGGGAAGGAGGTAAGAAAAGGGCAGACTCTTCCCAGTGGCAGGCCAGGAAAAGCAGTGGCAATAGTGAGGGGTTCCAGATGAGCATCTTTCTCTGGGCTTTTGCTCTGGTGCAGCAGGTGGAAACAACTATGATGACAAGGTTGATGATTTTTTTTTTTTTTGCTGTGCTTCTCCCCGCACAGTGTATACAACAGACCATGTGAAAATTGCCACTGGTTGTTCCAGTTTATTCTGCAAGTGCTGATTTTAATACAGTAATTTTTAGGTTCAAGTGTTGCACATTGGTTATTAAAATTAATTACTGGCCCATATTTATTAAGCATTTAAGTCGCTATTGTCTGTTTTGCGTTGCACTATATTTTGTTATCCCTAATATAAACTAAAATCTGGAAAACAAAAGGTAAGGAAAGCTCATGTGGGAGGGTGGGCAAAAGAGGGACCATTCTCAATGTAGTAGTGGTTGTTTCCACGAGTGCCTGCCATAGTGAAACTGTTGGGATTTGCAATTGCAAGACAGTGAAAATAACAACATGACCTAGAGTTTGAGAACATCAAAGGAAAAAGGAGAATACTGCTATGGAGTCTCTGGAAAACACTGCCTCAATGTCTTAGAGGAAAGCTTACAGAGCTGCGAATTGCAGACTCTTGGCATTACCAACACTGAGGTGCTAGCATACTCAAGGCAACAGCATTCGGGAATCAGAAATTTCTCTTAGATCCCTTAAGCTTAACTTCAAAGATATGAAAATTTGGATTATGTAGACATAGCTTAGAATATTCTGTGTGTTGCGTTTTCCTTAGAAAGGAAGAGTAGCAAGAATTCCAATGATCTTTCGCTTGTTTGTTTAGCTTGTTCTAAGCAAGGCATAGTGTATCAGTAGAATAGCTTTACTTTTAAACTATCTAGTGATCTCTTAAGAAAAAAAAAAAAGTCAGTTTACCTTATTTTTTGTCTATATTCCTGTAACTAGAACCAGTACCTGTTTGTACACTGTTTCAAAGTATGAGGTGACTTTGTATTCCCTTATAACTTCTAGCATTTCATTATATATCCTTTGGAAGGAAGGGCCTCCTTTCCTCCTAAGACTACATCATTTGTGAAACAGTAATTGCCATGGTCCATTTAGGTGCAGTGTGACTTTGTAAATCACCACAAGAATTGCTCAATATCCACATTACCTGATGCCTGAAGGTATTCCAAAATACAAAATCTAGCCACAGGCGTTAACAACACATACAGTGATTGCTGTCATATCTTGGTGCTCTTCCCAGAAATGCCACATTCAGAAAGGAATGATGTTGCAATATCAGATGGCTAAATTCATTAGAAGCTGAGGTGGCACACAGGGAGTAAAGAGCTATCCTTGATGATCTTGGCTGTTGTAGTGGCAAACAACAATGCCCACAGAATTCTTGAGCTGGATACCAACTGATTCAATCTTCCAAACTAATCCCATCAGTGTCTTTTTTTTTTTTTTTTTCAGTCACATCTTTAAGCTTAGCTGCAGTTTTCTTTTGCGAAAAAGCTGTGCACTGAAGAAATGCAAGTTTATTAGTGCAGGTAACTACTTCAGGTCATGAGATCAGATGCCCAGTGGTTGGATGTCTCCAATTAATTATTCTTAGAGGTTGGCTGATGCAAACAGAGGCAGGTAAGAAATTGTGTAGATTCTGGACTGTTCTGACATAAGAACTGGGGAAACAACAGCAACAACAAAATCATTTTAACACGTGCCTTAGTTATTAATGGTCAATGAAAGATCTTTGCAGGGTTTCCCACTGTGAACTGTATATGTGTTCAGTAAGGCTGTGTTTAAAAAAATGTTACCAAATACTGATTGGAGCAACAGAAATACAGGTTCAGAATTGCCGTTGATAAGTTCACTTACTGTATTAGCATTAAAATCCAGAGCTAGTCATTGCTTAATTGAGCTCATATGGAAAAAATAATTGGTAATTTATTAAGCTTAGTCCCACCTGGGTGTCATGCAACGTAGTTGGGGGAGCATATCTTACCAAAGAGGCATCCCTGCTTTGGGAAAGGGAGATGAGCAAACCCATCAACTTAATCTGCAAAGTGGGATCATGGTCTCACCCTCTACTATGAAGAAATACAAATACCAAATTTATACTTTTGAGAGAAGTGGAGATGAGACTGTAGTCAAATTACCTGCTGCTGCCATCATAGATGTTGTGGGGGCAGCCGCTTTCTCACTTTGGTGTATTTTTATATGTGAATGAGGAATAACAAGAGTTTCTGCTTAAGGGCTGTGGGACTTGTGCAAGGCCAGAACAGAACCATGAAACATTAGCATCATTCCTCCTCTTCCACCCGACTGAGGCAGCATTGAGGGCCATCTCCCCTCCATCTGATTACCTAATCACTTCTATTAGCAGCCAATCACCCCTATCAGGGTGTTGCACACGCCTTGTTAATACCTTCACCACATATCTCACAGCCTCAGGCCTCATTCCTACATTAAACTTAACATTTGTTACTCTTTCAGTCTAGACACTATCAGATGCTGACCAGATGGTCTGCCTGTTAGGATCCTTAAATGTATGTGCAGGTGATTGGTGTGATTTTTCTAAAGTTTTAAGGAAAGACCTTGCTTGAGCTCCCTGTGGGATGTTTCATCTTGCATATCACAGAGGTCTGCTTTCAAACTGTAGACAGGTATGTGCACACTAGTTATTCTAGGCTCTCATTGCGATTTTTGGGAATAAATAACTTTGGGATGCAGTTCACTTTTTTAAGGTCTTCTTTAAAATGAGATTAAGCACTCGTGATTGATATTTGTAAATCATAAGGTGAAACCTGATCAATGAGCATAGATGTAATCTTGGTCAGTTGAAATTGTTTCACAGACTACGTACTGTTGGCTTTCCTGTTCTGAGGCCTTGCTTGAGACACCCGTGTTATTTCTGGAGCAAAGGTCCCTTACCATTGCCCTTTATCATTATTTCTGTTAAAAGTTACAGGTCTCCTTTTAACATAAAAGATTGCTCTTTTCATGGCAGTATAGTTCTTGATGTTTGATCATTTGTGTCATTTTCAAACACATTTTCCTTATGAAGGTGTGGGATTGTTGGATGTCTGATGTGCCTGAATGCCATTGATAGTCTAGGCTCTGGCCTTAATTTGAGGTTGTTATGGCACGTATCAGAGGCCTGAATGGTTAGTCCTTTTTGAATCTTCACATAGCAGCAGATTGACAGTTTATTGTGGTTATTGTGCATCTAGAAACTTTGTTCTTCCATCCAACATTGTCATTCAGTGGTTTTAGTCATACATGAAAAGTAGAGGCTACTCAGTTATGTATGCGGATCATTATGAATGAGAGTATTTTATATGCTGGTCTAGTTATCTATGAGTACATTCTGTGCAAGACATTACATTAAAAAAAAAGTGTAGTGTTTAATACGGTTTTCAATTATTCTGAATTTAAAAGGAGTGAAAAAAACACTCTCATAGTAGGCATAGCATATATTGGAAATAATTATAGTGAATATGTTTTACTGTTGATAAGGTTTAAAGACTCAGACTACCATCTCTTATCCCTTTGTGAGTTTTGCTAAGCAGAAAACAGTGGACACAGTTGAATTTTGTTGGGGTGGCAAAGTGCAATATAGAAGAATGCTTACATCTAGAGGACTAAGTTCACAGTATAGACACTGAAAATGTCATAGGTATTTCAGAAGGAAAATCTGCAGGTAAGTTGCCTACCTAAACTCGAGACATAAAATATAGACTTCCAAAAGCAGCAATAAAAAAACCTGCAGCTTCCATTATTAGCCAATCCTGGCTGTTCTAAACTCCAAACTTTCTTATGGCATTATGAGTGAATTGGAATATGGAAATTTGGAAGCAGAAGACTTAGCTTCATTATTTATAGCAATGGTTGAGCATGTTATATAACTCCAATTAATTTAAAATAGTTCTATTTTAAAATTTTACCAAAGGGTACCAATACAGAGAATAACTAATATACTGGTTGTTACAGCACAGCTCTTTCAATTCAGCAGCAGCAGTTAATATTTCTCACATGAAAAGGGCTGAAGGATTAGACATGTTTGGAATTTTTTAATTGAAAGTAACGTAAAAAATTGTATTTCAAATAAAAGAAGTCATCAAATTCTAATAAAAAATGTCTGTGCATATGTGTATGTATTCTTCAGATCTTTTAAATGCTTGAATTCTTCTATTGCCAAGCAAAAGATTGCATCATGTATCCACTTGATAATCTTGCATGGCTTTTATGAATAGTTCTTTTTTTATTAGTAACTAAAAAAGACAAATCATAACTCAAATTCTTAAAAAAAAAAATTAAAAAAAATGACCATCTGTAGTGGTTCATTTATTGTGAACACCTGTCTCTTGAATAGCAGATAGGGAGGTTTGTTTTTATTTCGCATAGTCAGATTCTTGAGTGAAGCAGTAACATTTCTTTTGTGCATAGATAATGAATAGCAGCAATTTCTGTTTACATGTTTGGAAGTGATTATATATTATAATCTGAAATACAATAATCTCAAAAGAATATGATCTGTCTTTTCTATAGGTCTGTTGTTTTTTCCTCAGTAGCTCAAGTTCAGTTTCAACTTCTGAAAAATATTAGTTAAAAAAAAGTTTTCCCTGTGGTAATTCAAAGTTAAGAGCTCTGTTAGGCAAGAACAAGGTTTTGCCATGATATCCTATTGTTTACTGAGATTTAGTAATTGCATTATTAACTAAATTCAACTGATTACTGCAACAGAGGCATTTACCACTTGCCCATCTATGACTCTCAATTGCATCAAGTTAATAGAAAGAATAAAAAATAACTGCAAACGGCAGTGCTTTTATGTGTTTGCAATTTAGATTATGTTTTAGTGGAAGATCAGGTTTATTTGTAAAAACTTCAAATGGTTACTTGCATGCAGAATATCTTTGTTAGCATAGCTACCTACAGTGAGAAAATTTTCCACAAATAGGCAAATTACTTTGTGAAAAATAACATATAAAACGTTTGGAGTTTGCAGTGTTCAAGACAGACAAGGGTTTTATTGCTGCGGTGTTCTAACACCAGAGGGGTTGTTCGAGGTATTAGTTTTTCAAAGCTTTTGAAAATCAGGCCACTTAGCTGCCTGATGTGAGCTTGCACTTTTATTGACTGCACATGTATGTTTCTGGAATCTGTGTACTCAAAGCAGTACTTCTACAAATATTTTTCAGCATGGTGCAATGACTAACTCCACTTTACTTGGAGGGCTGGACTCGGTGCAGGTATCAAGCATAGTGACATGGCAGTGCTGTTTAGCCCTCCAGATGCTGGGTGCTTTTCTCTGGCAGAAAGTCCTCTGATATTCAGCTTCTTGGATCTGAACTGTTGTCTTCACACATCACCACGATGTAGTACGTGATATACTAGTTTGATCAGTGTTAGCTTTGTTTCTTTATATAACTCACGGTATATCATCTGTTCTTACAGCTTTCAGAAGTAAAATTTGTGTTGTAGCTTGCAAAATGGCAGAAGCTTTGCTTTTGTGCAAGAGACTTCTTGAATATTTTTCTCTTTAATGCTGTACTTGAGACTTTGTGATAGGTATTGCTGTCACTACTATGCTCTCAGGTGTGATTTATAATTTTCCAGTAGCAGCTACCACTGAGCATAGTTACCTATGTCCTGTCAGAATTTCTTCCCAAAATTGTGCGTCCAATAGGCTGCAGCCAAGTATGAGACAACAAATACGAGACATACAATGGAGTGACTTTCGCAGTCTACTGATCTCATGAGACCTTTTACTGACTTCAGAGGTCTCTGGATCAATCTCCGTTTCTGCTCAAGGCAGCTGTAGCCTTTCTTTGATTTTGGGGAACTAAAATACTAAAAGGCCAACATATTCATAACTCATTCACTCCTGAATATCTCTTATTTTTCCAAGTAACAGCAGGGCAGAGAAAAGAAACTGGCTTCTCAACCGGACAAGTGGAAAGAGAGTAGAGATATTGGACTCATGACAATCATAAATTTGTTTTTGTTATGACCTGTACTCAACAGCATATGATATATCCTATTGCTATTGCAGGCAGGAGATCTAAAGATGACTGACAGCCTTGAGCAAGCAAGGTCTAGCTGAAAACAATGTTCTAAATACAGAACAATGACTTTATACATAGCCCTACAGACTGAGAAATCTTTTTATTTCTCACTCTGATGCAAGACAAGAGAGGATTTATTAGACTTCTGGGAAGCTTTGAGATCTTCAGCAAATATTCCAAGAAACTGGAAGCACTTCAGGCAACTTTGTTCATGTAATGGAGTTTAAGCAAATCTACTAATATATCGATTTCCTGCCCTGGGGAAATTTAAGGGCTTTTATTATTACTGTGTTTGTTATTAGCTTGTTCAGTTCTACACTGGTGCTAATTTTGGACAATTCTAAATCTGATAGATTCAGTTAGTACATGGAGTGATTGGTTAGCTGAGGATTGAGATAATCCAATGCCAGGGATTCATGCTTCTCTTGTGGGTGTTCCAGGAATCTACCATCACTTTTAACCTTTATCTAACATTTGCTGCATGGTTCATCCAACACAATAAATTATAACGAATGATTAAGTTATGATTAAGAAATTTAACTTAGTGCATTTGACTTAATTCTAAGTAAAAACATTAAACAAAATGCATTTATTTCACAAATACAAATGAATATGTCAAACTTATCAAAAGGATTTAGGGCCACATTCTCACTTGCTCATACATGGTTTAAAGAGCCACAAGTCAAGTGCAAGGAAAGCACATAAGAGTTTTCTACTAAATTCTTGCCTCAGTGGTTACTTGTTTAAGATTTGTGTGAGGAACTCATGAATCAATTTGCTACAGTAAGCATATATAAGTGGGTACACCTAAGTATAGATAGGGAGATCCTAGTTTTAAGAGAAGGTAATATTCAAAATCAGGAGAGGGATGAAGCGAGAGCTATTAGACCATTGCAGATGTTCAGAAGGTTGATAGGCATATACTAAATTTTTTTTTTTCTCTAGCATATCCAACAAATTAAGATGAGGTGAGAAGGAAATAATTAAAATAATTTGCACTGCAGAAGATGTATAGCAAATGGCAATGAAGAGTTGAATGATTATATGCTTTGTTATTCATGTTACATCAGTCTGCAAGAATAATTCAGATGAAAAAGATAAAACTCTCAGATGTTAAAAAGTATCTTATTTCAAGTTGGTTAAGAAAAACACAGATTCTTCAGTTTGTGCATCCAGAATGTTAAGTTAAAAAAACAGGTAATTTAATTTCAAATTATATCCTTTAATAATATCAAATCATAAGGGAATCAAATTAAGATTGCTTTGGTAAATTCAGATCAACTTTTGAATTCAAAACTTTTTTATATGGTCTTCACAGAATATTGTAAGTTAAAGGAAAATAAAAGAAAACCAAACTCCATAAGATGGTATTTACCGTCTCTTCTGCAAAACACCTTAAAATCCAACTTTCAAGACTGAAAATGGCCTGTTGCCATGGCTTCACTTTGTTCAGCTAACAGTAGAGTAATCTGGTAATGAAGTGAGAGGCTGGACTGCAGGTGCCAAGTCCCAGTTGTAGAGGGAAGCTAGTGTAGTTTCCTGTCCCAAAAAATCCATTTTTCCTCCTGTCTCTGCCTCATTTGCTTCTTGAGATCAGGCAATAGGACTGGTCATGAGGTTCCTGTCAAGACAGGATTCCTTCTCTTTTAATTTCCTCATTCACTACCAGTGTAACAGTAATGATGGTAGTGGCTGCCCTTATTGCTGTTATGTCACATTTTGGCTGTAAAAAAAGATACACATTTTAAAATACTTGCTTTGTTATATACTATGATTTTGGTAAACTGCCAAAACTTTCCTGAAAACAGATAGTGAAGAACGGAAAACTGATAGTTTCAAGTACAGCCCAAATAAGTCAGAATGGAATTTAATTAGAAGAAGAAAGGTTTCCAGTGAAAGACTTTTCCCCTCACTGGATTTGAGGAAAGATAAATGGGAACCTTAGATATAAATTGTCCATAATTTTCTGTTGTTGCTCATTGTTAACAAAGCAAATTCTGTCTGTATTTAGACTGCAGGCTGGAGTAGGTTTTGGAACAGGTGGAGCAGAGTGAGCTGTTGACAGGTTGAGCCATTATGTGGAACGGCTCTATAGTCCCCTTTACTCCTTTCTTCCTGATTTCTCTTTCTTACAGTTGCTTTACCTGTTGTAAGGAAAGCCCACATACAAAAATAAGGGAATTGTGGTTTTACTAGGATACCTTGTGATGTAGACAGCTGTTGGAATGAGCCTTAGTGGAAGGCAGTAGAAACAGAGCCATTAAGTTGCAGACTTAGAGAAGCTCTTGTAACAATCGTGTGAAACACAGTCTTGTGGGTTTCAAATGTGCTTGTGTTTGCTCACAAGGCTCTAGTTGCCAGATATAGACATCCCATTTCATGTCACTGTTCTTTGTAGTGTTGGAAGAAGATGGAGCTGTTTCTTTCCCTTTGTTCTGACTCTGACTTTCCATTGGTAAGCAGGTGATTCTGTATGAAGGCTTAAGTGAGAGAGTTAAAATACAACCCCTGGGCATACAGGACCATCTCAGTCCCAGTTCTTGTTTTAAATCAGGCTTTTTCTCAGTTTCCCCAAAGATAATCATTTGAGATGTAGGAGATTATAGTTCAAGCTGGTCTTCAGTTGCTAATACCAAATGATGCTGCTCCATAAGGAGAAATAATGATATGAGTAATTGATGAAGTGATTCACTATCATGAATTAGGCATAACCAAACACTGAACATCTGCTATAGCCTTTTGAACACAAGTCTGGCTTCTTTGAGTCAGGAAAGACTCTCATTTTGATAGCATACTCTGTCTTTCTTGAAGAAGGTACATATATTTACAGATCACAGAAGCACAGAATGACTGACTAATTGAGATTGGAAGGAACCACTGGAGATCATCTTGTGTAACCCCTCTGCGCAAGCAAGGACACCTACAGCTGGTTGTCCAGGTCTATGTCCAGACAGTGTTTGAATATCTCCAAGGTGGGAGACTCTGCAACCTCTCAGAGCAACCTGTGCCAGTACTCAGTCATGTGCACAGTAAAAAAGTGGTTTCTGATGTTCAGAGGGAACCTTCTGTGTTTCAGTTTGTGCCCACTGCCTCTGGTCCTGTTACTGGCATCACTGGAAAGAGCTTGGCTCCATCTTCTTTGCACCCTCCCTTCAGATAATTATAAACATTAATAAGATTCCCTGGAGCCTTTGTCTGCTCATCCAGCCCAGACAGCATCAGCTTCTCTGTGTGGATCTTATGGGAAACTGTGTAGAATGCTTTACTGAAGTGCAGGTGGACAATATCTATTGCTCTCCCCTTATCTACCAAGCCAGTTTTTCATCACAGTTTATAAAGTTGATAAAGCATGACTTGCTCTTGGTAAATCCATGCTGACTGCTACTAATGCCTGCCTTGTCCTCCATATGCTTGGAAATGGATTCTGGATTAATTGCTTCATCAGCTAAAGTTTTGAATTAAGAAAAAAATCTCTAGAGAAATCAATACTTGAATGCTTCTAGCTACTGGTTTTTAAAGACTGCTAAGATGATTCTCTCATATCAAGCTGTTGTACTTTGGGTTTGTTGCTCTCTACTACCCAATCCTCTCACAAGTTATTTTTTGTGTTAATGTTGTTCATTCCTCTTCACCAACCATTCTGAGATGAGTAATGAGGCTGGAAGAGCACATTCCTTGCAGTTTAAATTGTATGGAGTTTAGTCCACCGGTGTATGTAGGATGTGATTATGTGTGCTCCTTGCTTGTGATGATAATCTCTACACAGGTTAAAAACTACTCGGAAGAAATAAAAAAGTAAATCATTAAATACCTTTTGGAAGGAGATAAAATGGCAAGGTAAAAAAAAGGGAATTATGTCTAAATGGTCTGAGGCTACGGTCCAGTGATGACCACCTCTACCACCTCTATGTATTCATTGCGGTTTGAGACATTTATTTTCACCTGATGATTTAATGCAAAGTGCAGAGAGGTGGAACCAGTAACCTCATTGATCCTTCTTTACATAATGGTTTACTAGGATGAATGGCATTCTTATTTTATTTCATTTTTGATTACTTAATTTTAAGACAAGTTCTTTTGTTAAAATTTCAGTTAGGTAATCTCAAAGTTTAGCAAAGTTTGTAAGGAGAGTTTCTTCTTTTACTAACATACAGTTGGGGAAAAAAATGATGAGGTTCTGGATGGAGAAGACCATCTCTTAAGGGGCTGAAACTAAAGCAGCAAACTTTGCACTGAACACTTACTAGCAACAAAAGTTCTGAGCATTGCCTCCTAAGGAAATGTAGATACAGCCCCCTTCACAACATAATTAATCTATCATTTAGACAATTTGAGATGCAGCACTTGTATAGCAGGTATAGGTGCTAAGTAGGTGGCTCAGTCATGTAAAAAATGTGAATATAGGCCATAACAAAAAATGAGGGCTTCTCCAGAGAAGAGACATAGAGACAATAGTAAGATTCATGTGTCTGTGGAGTCTAATTCTGAATACTCTTTGGACCTAAGGAATTTAATACTTAGGTTTATCTAGGAGGTTTTAGTTAGTCTGGATGGAGAAAAAGGAAAAGGTAATAGAGGAATATTATAAAAAAAATCAATTATAACTAGTTGTTTTCATTCTTGGCTGATTATTTGAGTTTATTCTGCTGCAGTTTTTGGTGTGTTTTTGTTTGTGTGTTTGTTTGCTTTTAATCCACACAGTTTTCATTAAGGTGTCTGTGGAAAAAATCATGGGTTTACGTTATGTGGATTTTGGTGATTCTGTTATGGGTGGGGTGACAGCTGCTGCAAGAAGGATGTGCTTCTCATTTGTCTCTCATTATTGGATTGGTTAAAGTTGGATTTTTTTGCTGCATGAACAGTTCATTTGCAGTTCTGAATTTGCTAACGTGTCACGGCATCACAGGGGCCAGGAGCGTTAGAGGCTCCTCATGGAGGGCAGCAGAGCAAGGCCTGGCAGCCAGGTCCCAGCCCACTCCAGCCGGGGCAGCCCCAGCCCACTCCAGCCAGGGCAGCCCCAGCCCAGGGCACTGGACACCTCCTTTGGGATGGGGAGATGGATTGAGACATGGGCTCAGTAGGGCAGGGCTGTGGGGAGCTGGAGACCAGCCCTGCTGGGGTGTCACTGGGGCAGGGACTGACAGCCCTGGGGAGCTGACATGGGGTCCTGAGCAGGGTAGGGGAGCCCTGAGGGAACTGGGTGGGGACAGTCAGGGCTGGTTGTGCCCTTGGGGACATGCTAGGTGCTAGGCTGCAAGGTTTGCTATGAATATTTGTTTTGGAGATGCAATATAGGTGGGTTGCCATCTGTGACTTGGTTTACTAATGTTTTAATTTCATTCTGGAGAGCTGGGAAGCACTGTGAAGGTGAAAATGAGCAAGAGTTCAGTTTTCAAGAGAAGGAAGTCTTGGAACTTATGGCAATGTTGCTGTGAGTTGGTGCCCTCTGCCTTATTCCCTGGAAATGTCTCAGTTACATCAGTGCTGAACTGGAATAGCCTCCCTGCACGTGTCCTATCCACTGGAAAGATATTTAGATAGTATAGAAATGGAAAGTTATGTAGCTAGATAGACAAAGACCTAGGTGCAGACAGATTTTGATGAGCTGATTTCAGTTTGATTGCTGAGATTGAAATTTCTCTCACACTGCATTTTTGGGGAGAGGATATGTGAAAAACAGATAAGTGGCTTATATTTTGACTGTGCATTAACCAACAATGATACTATCTGGCACATGATTCGTGTAAAGTAAATATAAGAACTTTTTCACTTACGACATGGTTTTCATGTATGAATTTTCATTCAGTGTTCAGTCATTCCAGTCTTTCTGGCTATGAAAATTTTAAGAGATTTTTTTCCTGAATTACCCAGGCTCTTAAAAAAAATCATATGGGAGAAAGGCAAATATGTTTTTCAGAGGTTGCTCATGCACAGAGAGGCATATATGGTTTCATCAAAGATAAGTGCTTTACTGGTAATGACTTGGAGGTGACAGTGATAGTCAACATTGCCTCAAGCATAGCAAGAGCTTTGCTGTAATAGCTGTTTAAGTGTCTTTTGGTACATTTCTTGCTGTTAGTTTCAGAAACAAATAATATTAAAAGGCCCAAGGAGACTTAACTGTGTACTTGAAGTGGGGATTGAATAGATGATCTGAACTTCATACCACTGGGTGGATTATTCTGTCTTCCATTCATCTAATTCCCTATCATCTACAGTCTTTAAATGCTGTACCTTGGCAGGCATGAGGGTTATTATGTGGAGCTCTTGCTGTTCCAACTGATCTTTAATTTCAGTATGTCTCAGCATGGTCTTGAAGCTCTCTTTGGATTCTGTTCCTTTGACTTTAGGTTTGTCCTTAATATTTTTTTATTTTTTATTTTTTTTTAAATCTCAGATTGGTCTTTTCCCCTCCCCTTTCTGCTGTCTTTCTCCTTTAGCTGTATCTTGTCCTCCTTTTCCTCCTCCTCCTTAATCTCAGACTTGGCCTTTCTCTTATCCCTGACTTGAGAATCAACCTTTTCTTTTGACACAGGGTCAGCATTCTCTCCCCTTCTCTTTGACCTTAGACTTAGCCTTTCTTATGTACTTCATTTTTACTATGTCATACTCTACACGGTTTTTTGGCATTGTTACTTTCGGGCCTGAAGTTCCCCTGAGGGGATTTGTCGTTCCATTTACCATTCAGAATTTCTTAACATGGCAAATCACTCGCTTCTGCTTTATCAGCATTTCTCGTGTGTGTGTTGCTGTTTTGAGCTCTGGCTTCATGAGTTTAATTCTTCCTGACTTCTCATAGCAGTTTGCAAATTCTTCAGAAGAATTCTTTGTTGTGTTTTGGTTCAGACTGAGTCTAGCCTTTTTGTTTTCAGTCTGTTCATTGTTTTTTGGTTTTTGGTTTTGTTGGGGTGTTTTTTGGTGTTTTTTATTTGCTTTGTTTGAGAGGTTTTGTTTTTTTTTTTTTTTGAGGGTGGATGTTGGATTTGTTTGTGTAATTTTTTGTTTTGTTTTGTTTTGTTTATTCCCCTCGGCAAATTTTTTTATTTCTGGAGCTTTTCAGGATTTTGACCTATAGTATTAATTATTAGGTTTGTTTGGAATCTCGCTATACTCATATTGTAATCCTTTCATCCTTTAGATTTCCATTTTTTGGCATTACAGAAATCTTCAAATTTTCTAATGAAATGTGTATTATATGCTATTCAAATATTAACCCTCATTCATCTGATGATGAGATTTTTACCTGCTGTATCACACGATACCTTCGTTTTGACAAGTACTTCATGGTGATTCTGATGTAGACCACATAAGAAATTCACCTGTGTTTTGCCAGTCTTATTAGCAAAAATTCATCTATTGAAATAATCTAATAAATTCCAAGGCAAGAAGATTTTCCAGGAGATGTTAGTAAAAATAGGGACTCCTTCAGATTCACATCATTTGATCCTAGCTGCCATCGTGCATTACAGCTTCATTCCTCTTCCCTGGTCTGCATCCTGTGGATATGGCCTCAGCCTTTCTGTTTCTGTGTTATCATTCTTCTGTTTCTGTAGTTGTATGTTTAGTAGAAGCCTATTTTCTCTGAAGAGCAGCCTCTGGTTGTCATTTGTGTTAGGATGTTCTGACTGCTTTCTCTGCTCATCAATGGTCTCTGTTTAGGGTTTTTCCTGACCTTGCAGACCTTGCCAGAGTCATACATTCCTATTCTTTCTTTTTCTTGTAGTTTCTCTGTGAAGCCACCCACCTGTTCTGTTGGATATTGTAGTTAATTGTGGCTGAGGACACAGTGCCTCACCTCTGACTTCGGAAGAGTGTCAGTCTCTTTTTCCTCATTTCTCTGAGTATGCTACCATAAAGAGATCTTTATGGGACAGGGAGGAATCAAGACCAAAGGTACAGGTAGGTTCATAGGTTTGACTATTTAAAGCAGAAAGAGATGAGCAGAAAATCTTGAGGAGACTACTATGTCAGAGGGAGAAAGAAGCAACACACGTTCCACCATCTTTGTGATCTGCTTGAAGACAAGGAATAACACTTGGAAAATACACATTCAGAGGGAGTGTGTGGATGAGAGGTTTTCTGTCTTCTTCTGGTGTGCTGCTTTTGGTTAAAGTTGAAAAATGTGTCCCCAAAATGGGAGTTTTTTCATGTTGATGAATTTCCTATCTGTAGGCAAAGAAAGAGTTGCTGCACATTTAGCAAAGGAGAAGTTACATTTTACTGCCTTTGCTTATTTGATACTTACTTACATTTGCTTTATGTAAAGAAGATAAGATACCACCACTCATTTCTTAGCTATCTGTAAGTCAGCATAATCTCATTTGGTATATGTGAAGAGTGGGTTGTTTGTTTTCTTACTTAAAACCCACAGTCTTTGTCTCATGGAGATGTATAAGCCTTCTAGAGTTTGGGATGCCTATTTTTTTCCCCACTAAATAAAAAAGAAGCCTGAGGTCAGGTTTAGTTAGTTAGCTTTCAAATACCTAAATTAGGGAAA
>JANEMJ010015103.1:0-12501 GCA_024361745.1 Cacatua alba
CCCCCCAAAAAAAAATCTGGCTTGCTGGCTCTTGTGAGATATGTGCTTGAGAATAACAAATACAGTGCACATAGGAGGTGGGAGAAAGGCACAGTAATTAAAGGTAACTTCAGGATTGCTCTGTCCGTGACCCCTTCCCCTCTGCTGTCATTTCATCCCTGCAACGGAGAGGTCTTAACCCTTTTAATTTTTTTTTCAGGAGCTTTCCTCAGATTCACTTGCTTTTGAACCATGTTTTAGGCAGAGTACTCTTAATAGTACTCATACCCTTTGTTAACAATTCTTTATTATAAGCTTGCTAACTTTTCATACGAATGGTAATCAATAAACCAAACAAAAATACTGTGCGTTGTGTAAATATACTGTTAGATACCAGTCTGCTTTTGGGGGTTCATATGGGTTCAGGGGAGTTTTGCTTTGGTTTGGGTTTGTTTGGGTTTTTTTTTAATGCTTCTTTGTATGCTGATATTACCTAGGAACCTTTGGATCTTGAGTTCCACTTCTGTGAGAAATCTCTTACAGTAGGTTTCCTGCTTATCACTGTGTTGCCTTGGTTCTGAGTATAGCTCTCTGCAGGCGAAGTCTCTCACCACCTTAGATATGAGGGGGATAACTTATACCTTGTCCAGCTCTGTGTGCACCTGTAGCATTTCTTCTGACCAGGATTTGAACTGAAGCTGGCAGAAGTTACAAAACTGCTTGAAGTCTTTAATTTGTGACTCCTCTGTTTCTTACAGCCTTTTTCTGAATCTCCCCAGATTCCTACTATATGCTTCAGGTGTTTGCATTGCATAAAACTTGCTGCTTCTACCAGCAATTGTTCTTGCTGAGCACAAAGAGCTAGGTTTGTGCGGTGTGTTTGTGCTTACCCAATCTCTGAACCACTGGTGCATCCTCTCCAGTTCCAACTGCTGTGCTTCCTGATGCGTCGCCAAGGTCCAACTGGAGAAAACCCCAGTGTCGGAAATCTTTTGTTAATGATCCCCAGAGTGAAATTAAGATGCGAGCGAGGTCAAGTACCGTAATCGATCAGTTTGTTCATTAATTGCTATAAAAAAGCGGTAGGACAGATCGGGGAAAAAAAAAAGATAGAAATTAAGCAAGCCTTCAAGAGTGCAGAGAGATAGTCACCACTGTGCATCCAATGATGTCCCAAGGGTCCATAGTCATAATCTTTAGTGGTGGGAGTTGTCCAGGGTCCGTAGTCGTCATCGGCGGAGGATGTCCAACACGGCAATTACCTTTTTCCCTTCTATTGTATTTTGGGGGGAGTACCTCTGTTCTTAATGCCATGTACTGCACATTGCTGGTGGATCGCAAGCATCCAGTTTCACTGCTCTTGCAGCCAGCTCTTCAACTGCACATGTCTAGCAATCCTCGAGATAATGGGCAGCAGTTCCTCGCACCAACCCTTGAGATAATGGACAGGAGGAGTCTTATCTCAGTTACTCCCACCCATCTCTCAGACAATGGACGGTGGAGTCCCATTTCAGCTCCTCACACCCATCTCTTGGACAATGGACGTTGAAGTCCCATTTCAGCTTCTCATACCAATCTTTGAGACAATGGACAATGGAGTCTGATTTCAGTTCAGTCTCTCACATGCGTCCAGTTGTTTTGAGCACTGCTGTCGCCCTCACCAGTGCTATTACTCATGTAAAGTAAAGCAAGAGCTTTTCTTCCTTTAGTTTCAGCCTCCTTTGCTCCAGCTTGTGCTGTACCAATGAAACCAGTCTGAATAGGGTGTGTTGGCTGATCTTTGCATGCACTCTTTGCACCCACATCTTTACTTTGCTCAACTGTATAAGAGTGATCCTTGCTTTTCAGTGTTATGGGGAACCTTTCTATCAACATCTCTTTCCGGAGTTCTTTTTTTATTTTGACAGTCTTACAAAATTAAATCATATCGTCGTATGGTGACCATACAGGATTTCCATATGCATTCCAGTTTGCATACAGCAACTTGGGCTGTGCAGTTGAGACTTTTTGAGGGGTTTTGCTGCTGTTGGGTAAAAGGAGTGAAATTTGATTGTGAATTTTTTTTTTGGAGACTGCTTGCGATTTCTGTGCTATCCACCACATGCCGTGCAATTCACACATGCTGTCTTTTGGAACAAAGTGCTAAGTAGTGGGAAGATCACCCGATTACAGGTTTTATTGTGATCCAGCATGCTGCGATGAAGATAGATACACTTTTGTTAGCAACAGTTCCTTGGATGTGTGTCCTGGAATAGATTAATGATTAAAGATGCCAACTTGATCTGTTGAAGTTTTGTAAGCTGTGCTTATTTCTGTGATGCATCATCTTTTTTTTCATACTGAATTTAGCTGCCTTTGGGTTTGTTTTTTTCCTCTTTTCTTTGCTCAAACATTCTGTGATGTAGCATGAGTCATTTTGTCTGTGTGGGAAAGGGTTGGTTTGTTAAAGGGTCCGTTCTTGAGTGGGGAGGGAAACGGGGGGAATGTATTTGTGTTTTCTATGTGTTTATTGTGGAAATGCATAATTTTTTTTTTCTTTTTTTCCTTCTCTTTCTTTCCTCTCTTCATCATCTCATCTGTGTGGGTGAATGTTCCTGCAAACCCTTGTGGAACCTATAGAGACTTTTGGTATGCTCATTCCTTCATTAGTGCCCAAAGTCATAGATGCTAGGAATAGTTTAAAGACTAGCAAAGCCAACGAGTCGCATTGTCACAATAGAAGGTGGCTAAAAATGTGCACTTGAGGAAATCTTCTAAGTTATCATCTAATAAACCTATTCATTTGAATCATCACAGTAATACCATTGGCCACTACCACCTAGTTGCTGTAAATTTTGATTCTGTGCTTGAAAAGTAGAAATGAAATGTGTTCTCCTGTAGCAAGAACTAATGTTTTGTGATTGAGAGATACTTCTCAAAACTACCTATCCTGTTCCAAATTCTAGGTCTTATTTTCAGAAGTGACTGACGTGTATGCACTTTGGTTGCTTAAGTTCTATTTGAAATCACATACCAAATGATGTTGTGGTATAGGAGCCCAGGTGACCTCTGAAAATGAGAACAGGCACAGTTTGACCCATTTCCTCATTAGGAAGGAAGTGTAATCCTAATAAAACACACCACAGAATATGAAATCATTTTTAAAAGATAGCAGTTTTAAGATAGATGAGTGACATGTAGATAGCTTTATTTTGAAAATGTGTTCAATGCTGCTTTCCAAGAAAAAAGGGTGAAAATAAAGTTAAATAAGGCAGAAGTTTAGTTGAAGGAGAGCTTGTGGCCTATTGATATTCTAGAAATGAAAGATTTTTCTCATGCTTCCACAATTTGAATATTTCCAGTTGCATCACATTTTTTTCATAGACACCATTCTTTATTCCAGAAGTAGAACAGAAAGACGACTATATGTAAATGTCATTGTTTTCATAAATACAGAATAAATTACATTTCAGTGCAAAATATGGGGAAACTTAAAATATTTATATGAACAATGGAGATAGTATGAGGAATATTTAAGATATGTACTGTAATAACATGAAAAAAAAGAGACCAGTTATTTCATGGTTTGGCTGTGCTGTATAAGTAAAAGTCAATGTTCATTTCTAAGCTACAGCCACTTGAGTTTGAAGGCTCGGCTTTTTGGTGATCTTAATTGTCATCTTTGTGTTTTTTTTCTTGTCATTAAGAGAAAATAATGTTCATGCTATTTTGATAGAAATTGATGTTTTAAAACTTTATCACTAGTCATCATTTTTCAAGTCGTCTCTGTTCTCCTGAATGGAAGAAGGATCATCAGGCATGAATTTGGACACTCTTAGCTTCCCTTTTTTGTGTTGAGAAATTATTTCATGCCACAGGAAATCCTGTTCTTTTCTCAGGTTAGGATCATTAGAAGTCATTACATGAGTAACCCCCATAATTTAAAAACAATGGAAATATTTTCCCCACACAGGATAAATATGTCAAACGTTTTTACTGATTACCCACTAAAATATTTTTAACTCTCAGTGAGTTTTAATGCCAGTTTAAAATAGTTCCTTTGATAGAAACTATTTTTTTAATACCAATTTAAAATAATTCCTTTGATACAAACTGTATTTCTTACTCTGCTTAGCCATGCATTTAGGGTAATAAATATGTTCCTCCTCTCTGATATTGCTTGTGATCTCATTGTGAGCAGATCTCGTGCTTTAAACACTATTTGGACCTAGAGGTCTGGCAGAACTTTTGACAGTTTTTCTGAAATTTCAGTTATTTGCTCCTCCATCAGAGCCAGTGACTGTGGGAGCCATAAACCTCCCTTGGGTATTTTGCGATAGTTGAGTCCCATAGCGCATGTGAGAGGGAGTTAACAGGGAACACAAAACAATTCCTGACGAGCCTTCTCCAGGGCTGCCGTTGCTTTTACTGCTGCTGTAACTTTACCAGTACTAGGTGAGAATTTTAAGAAATGTCTCTCTGTAGACTCCAGTATCCTTTGAAAAGCACAAGGAAGTTCTGATTCAGCAGAATGGGATTGTTTACAACCCCATAAACCTGATTTTTTATGACCATTGGAAGGTAAATTACAGTTGCTAAAACGTGTATTTCTAGATATTAAGCAGAGTAATCTGGGCACACTGCTCAGTATTTTTAGAAGTTGCTTGTGGAAGAATATCACAGTGCAGAAAATCCACCGTTATTAATGCTCTGTTATGTGAAATAATTCAGAGAACACGAAACCAGTAGGATATTTTCTTCTTGATTCTGTGACTCTTTCAGAACCTCAGCAATGTCTAAAACACCTCCTATTTATGACTGTGCATTAAGTAATCTGCCTTGATCTGGCTGAGAATTCATATTTGAAAAAAGAAATAGAACCAGCTGAAAGATGATCTAAACAAAATATGTTGGTGCACATTTTAAATAGCCGTCTGGAATTTTACTGTTACACATTCCTTCAATTTCAATGGAAAATCAGTATTAAAAATTCTTATTCTCTGACTGTGGGCATGCCTAATGTGCAGTGTCAGTGTAGCCCTATGCTTTGTCTTTGCTTGCAGTAATGCTGTCCATTTGTTACTTGAGCTTGCAAACAGCCTTTAAATGAAGGTGATGAGGGGAAAAAGCAATGAGATTGGCATTACGCTTAAGCAGCTGAAAGAAAATGTAACTTTTATTTAACAAAAATAGATTAAAAGTCTATCTTTGTGGAATGGCTGTTATAAATGTCAGGTGTTTGTGTTTTTTTCGCAGCCAAATTAAGAACATCTTGCATCACCTTAAAGCCTGCTTGTGTATACAGTATTGTGAGATAATAGAGCTGGTGTAGAATTTCTGTAGAATGATGTAGTTACTCCAGAAAGCTTAGAGACCACCTGGAGATACTGTAAAAGCTCTAGAGGCATTGGTGCTTGCTTTCATACACGGAGAAAATAGCGTATTACGAGCTGAAGAAATAAGTTGATAATGAAGTTAGCATAGTTTGCTAACAAAGCATCTCCATTGCATCCATGACGAATTACACTAATTAAAATGTACTTTTTTTGTCTGCTTTCAGTGAAAGAGTTCCTAGCCAAAGCCAAAGAAGACTTTTTAAGAAAATGGGAAAGCCCCCCTCAGGTATCCATCATTTAAGCATTCATTAATTTTCTCTTGCATTTTTGTATAATGTGATGTGTTATCAGCCTGTAATGAGTGGTGCAGAAAACAGAAATAATTTTTTATCAGTTTTTAAAGGAGTTTCCAATTTTAATGACAGTTTTGTCATTGAAGTTCATCAGCAAAGACTCTTGGGTCTTCTCCAGGTTTGAGTCGAGGAAATGCTCATATTGAACAACAGCTTTCTCTTACGGAGAATGATGTTTACCATCAACATGACAAGACTCAAATTCTACTGGCATGGTTTAGCTGTCTTTTTATAACAATAAGCATTGGCACATCTGTAATCTACCCTGTTAATAATTTGCCCCATGATATTAAGGGGAATTGAGGGTATTAAGTCTCCTGCATAGGGCTTGGGGCAGGTTAAGAAGCTTGTTAGAGAGACATCTCTTAAAAGTTGAACTTGGTTTGGGTTTTGGGGAAAGGGTCATTGTTTTTAAAGCAGCATTTGAAATGCCGTGGTACTGAATGTCTGAGAAAACTTACTCAGTGATACACTCTCCAGAGGGCCCTAATGTAGAAGCTTCTCTAGAGCTTGGGGTATTTTGCATGTTCTAATATTCGTGTTTGTGAAGTATGAGGGGGTTATTTATCTGCATGTTAAGTTTGTGATCTGTTTACTGCATTTCTTACTAAGCATGTGTCATCTGTATGGACAAATTATAGCAATGTTGATACAATTCAGTTAAGTCTTTTTCTGGTTTAATGAATGCAGTGTAAAATCTCTTATTAAAATTTGACAGGCATGAAATTGCAACAACAGTATAGTTGGCTATTGTTGTATTTGATAAATGTAATTTTACTCAAGTTTTTTCATAAACTAATTGAGTTCGTACAGATAAAATTGTCTTTGGGTATTAAATAATGTCATTATATCCTTGTGCATGTAGAATACTGCTGGCCTAGATGATTTTGAGAGGCAAAAAACCCTTGGAACAGGATCATTCGGGAGAGTAATGATGGTCAAACATAAAGCCACAGAACAGTATTATGCTATGAAGATACTGGACAAACAGAAGGTTGGTGTAACTTACAGTGGGATTTGTGGTACAAAAGAGTTTTATGTAGATCAAGATCTGGTAACTGTGGCTAAACTGTGTTGCACAACTGTGCTTTTGCTTATCACATTTGGGTACTGGTGATACATGAAAAGCTTGGCTTTCTCTTTTTAACCTGCAGTTTCAGCTGTTGGGGCTGTGTCAGTTTCTTACAACTGCCAGTAACGCTATTGGCAGGCTAAAGAGGCTCTAAGTAGTGTCCAAGGCATTAGTAAAAATATTGTCAGTTATATTCTTTGCTTAGCTTTTTGTAAGGTGGCCTATATATTCTTTGGCAAAACCAAAATATAGTGCTGTAGTTAAAGAAATAAATAAATACACCTTCACAGTGTAGCTCAAAATTCTGGAAGACTCTTTGGATCAGAAATTAACAAAATTTTCAATTGTAAACCATAATTTAAAAAATAATTTCTTTTCCATTCTTGATCCCATGAGGTATTAACTTTTGTATGCGTAATTATGCAATAATCCCATTGCACCTCTAGTAACTGCATAGATAGAACAGTAACCTTTCTCTCAGAACAGCTGTGACAGTAGACATTTTCTGTGTTGAAAACTTAAATGCTCTAGTCTGAATCTGTATTGTTACTCCAGCCTGATTTAACAGCTTATTACTGTTAGGTAAAGTAAGCGGCATCACTTGATAAAGTTTAAATTTTAAATAAAACAGAAATCTAGAATGCTAAGATGTTTTTTAAAGGAATTTATCAATACAGTTAGTTTTTAACTATTCTGACAAGCCTTTCAGAAGTACATTATTTAGATTAGTAGATTCTTAGGTCTTCAATATAAGAGCTTTTCTTACTTTGTAAGGCACTGTAAATAACTTTGCTACTGTACAACAAAAATCATATTAAAATATTAATCTGTCAAAGAGAGCTCAATAATCAGCAACTGATAAAATGAAGTCAGCGTTATCTCAATGTGGACTCTTGCACTCAGGCATTGTTACATTCCTGAGTAATATTAGATAATGGAATTATGGGAGTGACATAAACGAGTCCTTTATGAAATACACACTGCTTCAACTCAGCATACATCATTTTATGTCTATGTATTCTATTAGAAATATATTAGTGTTATATCGGTAACTTCTATTAATGGATCACAAAAACAGAAGGTGGTTTAGGGAGAACCTATTTCTGTCACTTTCTATATTCTAGAAAACATACAGGTGTCTAAAATTAGACAGCTTGCAGGCTGCCTGTGGTTTTTCATTTACATTTTACTTGAAAAAAGAGAAGGCATGTTGTGTGTCCCTTTGTTATCCACTCTTATGCTTGGTTCATCATGATATGTAATAGATGTTGATGTAGCCAGCAGTTTTGCGTGTAAGGTTGTTAGTCTTTTATTTGTCTGGCTTGATTTAGGAAGGCTGTATCATACTGTTGCTTGGCTAGTTTCATTAATAATTGTTTTTTGAAAAGAAAATATTGTTAACAAAAGCTTAGACACAAGCAGGCTGCTGGAGAATCTGCCATTACGAGGTACCATTTGATCTACAAGAAGCTGTCATTAGACATGCCCTGAGCCTGAGCTTAAATGTGAGCAAAGCCGTGTTATCTGAGGTTCCAGTTTGACGTTACGAAGTGTTAAGCAGCAGCTTCAGCCTGTGGTGTGGCTGCCGTTGCCCTCCAGTATCTAATCAGCAGAAGATGGAGGAAGGGTGGTAAAGTCTTGTCTAGCATTGCAGCTGTATGCTTCACAATATCAAATTAAAACCTTAGCTTGCTTGCTTCCATCGCCAAGGTAATTCCAGAACCATAGCTTTTTTAGGGATGAAGCAGATGCTTCCCACACAAATGAGCTGATTTGAGCAAAATTTTTATTTGGTCCCTAAAGATCTGTGATTCAAAAGAGATTTAATATTTTAACTCCGTATTTCTGTTGTATGACATTTATTTCAAAACAGTAGTGGTTTTTTTTAGGTTCTGCCTTTTGGATCTGAAAGTTAAATTTAAACACAGCGTTGGTCAGGGTTGGAATATGTTGCTTATCTGGTTTTTATAGCTGTTAGATTTGTTTTCCAAACACGTAAAACCAGACTTGTTTTGATCACTCGTGTATTTTCTCCTTGTTTCCTTGGGGGGGAGGGGGAAAGGAGAAGTAACTTTACTTGGAAATCATGCCATTCTCAAAATGAGATGTATCTATATTGTGCAATAGGGATTAAGTAAAATGGAAAGAAATCGATTTTGCAGTGTTGGGGTTTAACACAAGTAAACCAAGTGTTAATTACTGAGAAAAAGCAACGATCAGAAATTTGCCATTTGCTGCCTTGTTAGCAGCTTAGCATTATAATGGGTTCCGAGAAGGTAGCATTTAGATTTTTAATACTTTTGCTAAGCAGGAAGGCAAAGCCCACTGAAAGGTCTGGCAGAGGTAACAGTTGTTTATAAGAATGGCAATTTTGAATTTGTATTCTCCTTAGTCTTCTGCTCACTACCATGTGCGCTGTATCAAATAAGTCAGTTTACTCCTGTTCACACATAACAAAATTCATAATTAAATGTGGCTAACACAATTTCCTGCCTTTCTTAGCAAAGGGTCCAGAGACCAAATGGATTTCATTGAACTGTCATCTAGCTGCAGAAGTATCTCCATTACAAATGCAAGCAATTCTTAAGAAAATAGAGAGGTGTTTTCCTTACTGATTCCTATTCTTAGCAAATAGTAAGAAACACTATTTCAGGAGTTATCTGTGAACCATATTGCATCAGTATTACTCTTTAAAGTTGTTGGACTTTTTAATCCTTCCTCAGCACTCCTATTGTACTAGTAATTATAAGGTTTTTTATTATCTGTAAAGTTACAAGCTTGCTTTCAACTAATTGTTGTACACTGAAAAATTTATCAACAACCGTAAAATGTCGTACTTAAACTGAAGACTGTTTTTCCTCTCCTAGGTCGTCAAACTGAAGCAAATAGAACACACACTGAATGAGAAGAGAATATTGCAAGCGGTGAACTTTCCTTTCCTTGTAAAACTGGAGTATTCTTTTAAGGTAATCATTATTTTGAAAGTAGTTGTTTGGGTTTCAGGGAAGTGGGTGCTCAAACTCATATGTTAAACCATTTAACTTTTATAGTACAATAGTTGAAAGTTTTCAAAGATGCTTTACATGGCACTGTTGCCAGGTCTTGAGCTTCAGTTCCTGCACTTGTGTGTACGCTTGCACACACCCCAGGTCATCAGGTGATGACTGAAAGGATATATTCAAATAAATAAAAATGAAACTCTTAGAGACTGCCTTTTTTGAGGTAAGCTGGCTTTTGTGCAGCAGAGAGCTTGTAGTCGTCATTCTGTCTTTGAGAAAACACAAAGGATATATTTCTGTACCGATATATTGAATGGTAAATTTGCAATTGTTCTGAAGGCTTTTTAGTTGAGCTTTATATCTGAGGCAGGTCTTAGTGACAGTCTTAACCATGATGGAAGGAACATTTGATAGCTTCTAATTTAATGGCAATATGTGTTAGAAATATGTATTTCTTTACATGTATATGTAAAGAAACAGAGTATTTTCCTAATTTAGAGAGTGACATTTGTCCTATAATTCCTTACCTTTTTTTGTTGGGTTTTTTTTTTTTTTCCCTTCTTTCTTCTTTGTTAATACCAGTTAAAATGAGCAAAGATGTTCTACCTTAAGCCTTATAGTTTTGAAGTCTGGGGCAGGGGCTGTGGGAGACAAGAATACCTCAGTCTGTCAATTCTGAACTTGTAAGAGTGCAAGGTCTTGTGTTGCAGTAGGCATCTTATCCTCTCTTCCTTCTCATCACTTACACACCATTCTGTGTCAGGAACTCACTGATAATCTCTGTTCAGATTTACGTTAAAATAGATTTGTTGACTTTAATGATGTTCCTTTTGTCAGTGTGTGTCTACAATTTTCCAAGGATTCCTACCTGTCTTGCTTTATATTTAAGGTCATTTGATAGCTACAATCTTCAGTGTACATTCTTTAATAAAATATACTGTATGTAAGAATTACAGAGACTGTAACATGCCTGATACGTATTTGTGTGTGTTTACTTGCTTCCTTAGGACAATTCTAATTTATACATGGTAATGGAGTATGTTCCTGGTGGTGAAATGTTTTCACATCTAAGAAGAATCGGAAGGTTCAGGTGAGAGTATTGAATGACATTATTCCTTTAAAAAGGCTTATATTGCTAAAATGAGAAAAGGGTTTTATAAAATTTGTTAGTATTGAAGGAAAAATTCTGGAGGGTTAAATGCATTTAAGTTACTCCTCTTTCAGTGCTGAAGCTAGTCAGGCAATGAAAAACTCGTAATTAGTTTTTATTTTTGAGTTAGTTAATGCAGGCATTTGTGATTTATGCATGATAGAATCTTGGAATTCCTGTGCATATCGTCACTGAAATTGTTGTTAGTTTCTAAAAGTAAAATTTAAAGTCTAAGCTCTGTCTTTTGGGGTACGTTCATGCTGACTTGCATGTGTATTTCAGCTGCAAGACTTAAATACAGGAAGTGATTGTGTCAGTTGTAAAATGCTTGCTGTTTGCTGGGGTTTTTTTAACTTTTTTTCGTTGTTACACAGTAAAAGAATCCGTTACAAGAATCTTAATTTGTCCATCCCTGGCAGTTACGTGGTTGTTTCAGTATCTTAGCATAGCATTGGGGTACTTAATATTCTTTTAATTCTTCACAGTGAACCACATGCACGGTTTTATGCAGCTCAGATAGTGCTAACATTTGAGTACCTCCATTCATTAGACCTCATCTACAGAGATCTAAAGCCTGAAAATCTTTTAATTGATCAGCAAGGATACATCCAGGTATGATGTTCTTCATATATTTAGATAGTGGAGTCTTGTCTTACAGTAGGGTTAGGTGATTTTAGAAAATGTGTTTAGAATAAATAGTCTTGAAGCTGGTTGGCATGTTGGCATGTATTTAGGGAGCATTGAAATGCCCTACTACTCAGTAACAAACCATTGGAATTTACCTCCTCTGACTGAAATCAAGTATGCACAATGGAGCCGTCTGTGGTTGAGTGAGCTGTTAAGGTTTCCCTTGGGGTTTGTGGTGTGAAGTTGGTGATTACATGGCTCTGTTCATCTGCCCTGTTTTAGATGTCTGCCCTAGAACAAGACAAACAGTGCACTAAAATGTCTGGTTCTCTGCCATGTCTATATAGATGGTTTAGGATAACCAGCTTAGATGTCAACACCAACACTATAGTACTTCCTTTCATTCAGATGAATCCCACCCTTGGAGAGTCCTAACCTTTGCAGCACATCTGGAGTAAGAGCTGAGCTGAGACCAGATCAGAATTGCAGTGCTGCAAATGGTGGCTTTGGTTTTACAACAGCCTCTTATGGCACCCCCTTACCTTCCTTTTAGCTCTTATGTTTTTTATAACTGGCAAATGGGATACAGCTGTACACCAAAAGGTGGTATACAGTAACAAGCACTCCACAGTGCTTTGCAGTCCTTAAATGATAGGATCAGTTCTTTCCTGTTGTGTCAGCTTTTACTATAGCAGAATCTAACAGGAAAAAAACATAATAAAATTGTTTGAGAGAAGTAGAAAGGAAAAAGTAAGTTGTTTATAACTGTAAAATAATCTTGCATGGAAAATAAAATAACACTGTAGGGAGAAGTACAAGTTCTGTTAATGTGGTTGGGGAGCACCATTAATGTAAAACTATGAATGGCTTCAGAATTGGTGACTCTGTATGTGCAACAACATGGTTTTGTATGGTGGGCATACTGCAAATGATAATGGGTCCAGCAGTCACTCTTCCCTTGTGAAACTGGTTAGCTTCTGCTTCTGAATGGGGGGGGGGGGGGTTA
>JANEMJ010015104.1:0-28436 GCA_024361745.1 Cacatua alba
CCGCCCCCCCCCCCCCCCCCCCAATTGAGCTAGTGCTGGCTTGCCAGAGATCTTGAACTTGAGAAAGGTTAGACATCACAATGCTGAAGCAGTTTGTGAGCATCAGCAGATTTAGCTTGTAATTTCATTGATCTATGTGGGCTTGCTGTTTGCAAACCAGCTGCTGCACTGTTTCCCCACAGCTACTGATCTGAGTAGCATTGATTTTTTCCCTTACATTAACATAGCATTACTTCTTTAATGGGCATTAAATGACTGGATGTAAATACAAACAGGGCTGCAGCAACAAAAGAGAAATAAATGCATTGGTTCTTTTTATTTAAAGAACTCTATTAATTTTTTCCACAAAAAAAAAATTAAAAGCATGAGTTATTGATCAAGATAAATGCTACTTTTCATGGTTTTATTTCCACACATTTCTTTTGCCAAGAAATCTTTTTTCTTACCATGTTTACTCATAGCCCAAAATGTTGCATTTTTTTTCTCAGTATAAATGGTAAAATAGATTTTTTTAAGGAAGAATTATAGAAAGCAACACGAAAGATTTTCTTAATTGTGCTTATACTAAACCTAGATGCACCCGTATCAGTTTGGAAGGAAACATCATCTGTTAGCTCTCACTTTTTTACCATTAAAAAAAAAAAAAAAAATGAATGGACCTCAACTTTGACAGAGTGGATGTGACACCTGCAGCATGGTCTATATCTTACATATAATATGCTTAATATAAGGTCATGGTATCACCACATGCTACTTTAGTCCTTCAGTGGGTAGAGTTTTAAGTAACCTTACAGATATAAAATTCAATGTGGTATAGATAGGACAGTGGGGAAAAAAACAATAAAGGAAGCAAAAAAAGCCCCAACCAAACTCAAAACTCAAACCCCAGAACCTATTAGCTTAGTCATTTCTGAACATAGTCAGGTGAAGGTTCCTGGTCCTCTCTAATAGTAGGTGACAACCAGCAGAGATGTCTATACCTGAAAAAGATGTAAAACTGAATCTAGTTTCTACAGACACTTCATGAAGAGGAGATGGGATTGAGGGTGTTAAGAATTAACTAAGAACTTCCAAAAAAAAGCAGCACTGGGTTACAACCTTCTGGGCTGCAGATGACAGCAGGCAGTAGTGCCAGTGATTTACTCAGTGTCACAATCAAATTAACATCACCCCAAAACCACAGGCACTTCAGCAAAATACAACAGGAATAGGACTTCCCTTTAAGTATTTATGAAGGAAGACTTTCCTTTATAACAGCTCTGTTCTGACCATGCAGCCTGGTTACCCTTAGGAAAAGGTCCAGTGACCTGACAGATGGGAATTCCTCATTCTCATGTAACCCTGTCTACTCCCATTCCTAGAGAGGGCAAATCATTTCACATGGATGCTTCAGTGATATCTATTGGATCCTGGCTCAGAAAGGAGATAAATTATTCTCACTAGAATGTAATAGTATATAATATGGAGCTGAAAATAACCCATAAAATGAGTACCAAAATTAGACAAGTTAAAATATATGTGTTGTCAGTCTAACCAATCTCTCCTAGTCTCACAGTCCTCTTACTTTGACTAGCCAACATTTAATGTCAGTTTTAGCAGATACAATGTCCAAATCATTAAAAATTATATTAAGTAACGCTGACTCCAATGTGCACTTTTAGAGCATCCTACTATTAACCTTTTTACACTCTTAGGAGAAGACTTTCAGTGCAAGATTTTTGCCATCATTTATTTAATTTTTAATCCACTGTGAGATTTTGCCCCTTACCTCATAGTTATATTTTTCTCTTAATAGTCTTTTATGAAAGACCGTATCAGGAATTTTTTTTAAATCCAAATACATTAGTTCACCAGGTCACTTTTATCTACTATTTTATTAACTTTTTCAAAGCACTTTAGCAGGTTAGAGAAGCATACTTTTCCTCTACCGACGTTATACAGTTTGACCCTATTAGGTTATACTTATCCATGTGATGAACTATTCTATCCTTAATTAGACTCTCAATCAGTTTTCCCAGAAGCAAGGTGAAGTTCACTGGTCTAAATTCCCAGGATCTCTTTTTGGTCCTGTTTTAACAACAGATACCATGTGAGAAATTTTCCAACCATCACTCGTCTATATCACATCTTCCTGCAAGTGTCTCCTCTATTTCATACTTTATTCTGGTGAATGCTACCTACTTTTAATTATTTTCAATTTTTACTTGAGTTTATCAAATGACTCAGCACTTCCCTTGTGAAAAACACTTTCCTTGTACAATTTTTGCTACTGCTGCTCTGCCTTTTACCTTTTTTAGCACAGTAACTATTTCAGCTGCCATCTGTAAAAATGAACAAGACGAGAGTCTGTTTAACTATTGAACTCTTTTGCTATGGTGAGTGGGTAACCATGGGTTTAATTTGATATTTTTGCTCTTTTTAATTCTTTTGTCCCTACAAGTCCTCAGATGAGCAGCTATTCACTTCTGTCTTCAAAGTTATGAAATTTATCCTGCAGCTTTTAGGGCTTTTTGGGTTTTATTTTTGTGGATACACATGACCATCAATCTCAGTAGATTATTTTCCAGCCTCACTTTGAGCACTGTTCTTAGAGGAAGAGTAGAAAGGAAGGATCAAATCCTAACACCACCATACCTAAATAACTGGTTAGACCCACCAGCAACATCTAATACCAAGAGTTATTAAAACTGGCTTTCATGTGAATCTGACAAATGACAGAAAGAAGTTATGCTTATGTGAAAAGGTATAGATTTGTATTCTGGGCTTGTAGAAGATGTTCTCAGTCTATGCTGTAGGTACACAGGCCATAATGATCAGGAAATATTGTTGAACACGATTTTTAGTGAAAAAGCATTGAAAATTCCCACTGAAATGTGTACATGGCTAAGTAAAGGTCAGTAAGCTATTGAGTAAACCTGAAGTGCTCACATTAGAGAATTAGAAACTCAAATTTTCAGCATTCAGTGAAGTCGGTAGACTTTCTTCTGGAATTCAAGTTTTAGTGTCCTTAAGTCAGGTTTGATTTGAATGGGTGAGAAAATTGAAAAGGAACTTCAGCCACGCAAAACTTTCAAGTATGACAGCCTAGGTTTCAAACTATGCCTTGCTTCTATAACAAAACCCACACTACACTATCTTCACCTGGGTGTGAATTTCATTACAAAAATATCACATAGCTCTAACTGTAAGAATTAAGGTAGATTACTGCTGGCTTTGTTTTCCCTTCAAACAGAAGTTCCAGTTTCATCTGTGTTCAGAGATTCTATGTGCTGCACTGTTAAGCACAGATTTCTGCTTAAATTATATTCCTATCAGCTTTAACATACTAAAATAGAACACATTTTAATGCGTGTGTTAAACATTAAATCATTTTTGCTTCAGGGAAACTCTGGTAAACAGTAACTGTCAAAAACTGTAATGACACAAAATTAAAATAATAGAAAATAGTCTGTAAGAACAGCTTTTCTCATCATGTTAACAGAAGTTCAGCTCTTCATCTTCTAACTATTCCTTTACAAAAAGCAGAAAGGTTGAGGAAGGACAGCTCAGGTACACAAATGTACCTGTTGGACAAGAAAAGTTGGAAATTATCATTGTTACCATTCTTTGCTTCCTTACTGTGAAGTACACTTCAATCAATGTAAGAAAAATGCAACCAATTTAACATATGCATTTTTCTTCTGTTATGAAAATTACCCTTTCAGTCAGGATTTTTAATATATAAACATTTTTTTCACAAAGTCTTGGAAAATATAGGAGTATCATTCTATATCACTCTAAATTGGTATAAATTCTGGAAGCCTGCATTATGTCAGAAAGAAACTGATTTAAAGAAATTAAACTGCATCAGAAATATTGACAGGCATATAGATTGAATTACATGAATATGACATACATACAGACAGAGCAGTTCTGCTTAGTGATCAATGTCAAATGAATTTCAAAATTATTTTAGTTTGTTTCTTATGTCTTATTTTAGATTTTAATTTGAATTAGTAATATGAAATCAAATCACAAATTATTAACTTTCACTTACAAACAAAAAAAAATCTAACTAATAGAAGCTTATCTGAAGTTAGAACCTTCCATTTTACAGAGGTTGAGTAACAATATAGTTTAATTTTACTGTGATACAAATTATTCAAAAGCAAGAAGTAAAATCTGAGATTTGAAAGTTTCCACCTATTAACGTGGTACGTAACTGATGTACACAGGCTGTATGGTGAGGTTGCATTGCCCCCTATAGTCACTGTGTGTCAGCTGGGAGGAGAGGGGGAACAGAAAGAGAAGAGTGGGAGAAATCATTTGCCGAAAGTACAATGCATTTGGTTTTGATTCACGCTTTGGAAGGGACATGGAGGGGAGCAACGGTCAAGTCTAACCTGTGGCCATGCTGTTCAAGAAGAATTTGTATGCATTATTCTCCAAGTACATATGGATGAAATAAAATGTACTGACATTCGGATCAGAAGACCTCTGCAGCCCCTGTGGTCTGGCTGTGTTTGGGGTACATTTGTTGGATGCTGGATGCACACTGACAGCACACCAGGGATGCCAGCATACCTGCGTGTGGACTCAGATGCAGGAGGTGGCTGTCTTTGGTTCACCAGTGAAAGGCAGGAGGGCCTACAGGTGACACCTCTCTTGCTCTCAGTGGGCACACCTTTGGGGGTTAGGCATAGCAGGGACATTTCACTCCAAAGCACATAGGACTCTAAAGGCCCAAATTGTGGCATACATATACAGACTACTTTTTGAAGCAGCTTCAGCATAAGGACTAGAAAGAGAGAGAAAAGGCTCAAATACAGGTTCCTCTTCAGTAGCAGGAGCAACTGCAAGGGGCACAGCCAGTTTATTCATGCTGCCCATGAACACTGGCAATGCTGCTCTTTCATAGCCCCTGGGCTTAGCAGGGGCAGGATGTTTCCCAAATCCCTCAGAATAATATGCCCCTTTTAACCACTAGCACAAGGACAAAGCTACATTCCAGGACTTGGATTTTGCAATCAAGCTCATCTTTCTTAACTTTGCTGTCAACTAAAAAAAATCTTATCTCCCCATAAAATTAATTGAATCTCAGCAGCTGTCCTAATACTTTTCTCTTATGAACATAATTATGCACAGTATAACAGGTGCAGACACAATATAACAAAAACCATTACATTCTTGAGAATCTTTTAAAAATATCTAACCAAGTACTGATGCTACTGTGCCAAAAACTTCATGGAAAGTATAGATACTCCATAAGCTCAAGATCAACACCCTCCTTCTTATGGTGCAATATACTGTTATCACTATTTGTCTTATTTCTGGGGACAGCTTTTCTACTCTCGCAGTTCTAGGCACTACTCCCACAGTTCTAGCTAGAAAAGGTTAGTGCTGCTCCTAAGAGGTGATAGTTCTGATTTTTGAATCTTCTACCTCTTTTCCTTTGGTGGCACAAGCAGGTTTGTAGAGATGCAATGAACTGATTGGAGAACTTATGCAGCAAAAATCCTAGATTTCTTCTTACCATATTATTTTTAATTTGGATCAGTTGTTGAGGCTCACCATGTAGCAGCACCCATGCTTGCACTTACACAAAGAAAGGAGAAAAAGGACTAGTAACAGTAGGTTATAGTAACAGTTTGACTCCATTGCAGTGATGTCTTGTGTCAGTTGGAGTTGTTTGTGTAGCTACGGTTTCAAGAATATGAATTGTCATTACAATGCCTTTATATTTCATTCTGTCTGAGAAAAAGTATTATGAGTGTTCCCATCCACATATCTTCACAAATATTCTCTGTCTAGACAGAAGAGACAGTCCTGCAAAGTGGAGCTGAACAACTTGTTTAGTCTTTGTGAATATATGCCTAGACATAGTCCTGTATCAATTCTTTATTTTACTATGATGACTAAAGACTCAATAATGACTAAGCTACTGATGAGATGTGATTGCTGCTTACCCAGCAGATCAATACTGTCTCACTGCCTCCTGATGTGGAGGGGTGTATCCTGATAGCATTCAGCTCTTCGATTATCTTACTCTTAACTGCAAGCTCTTTGAAGCAGGGTCAGGTTTTTGTTCTGTTAGCCCTGTAGCTAGCACAAGTTCTGCAGCTCATTGTCTTGGGTTCAGGTGTAATAGTTCTTTTTCTCCTTCCTAGTAGCTGGTGCAGTCCTGTATTTTCGACTTTAGTCTGAGAACAACACTGATAACACACCAATGTTTTAGTTGTTGCTAAGTAATGCTTACCCCAGTCAACGACTTTTCAGTCTCTCATGCTCTGCCACTGAGGAGAGGCAGGGGAAGTCGGGAGGGAGCAGAGACAGGACACCTGACCCAAACTAGCCAAAGGGGTATTCCATACCACAGCACATCATGCCCAGTATATAGGGTAGGTGGAATCACCTGAAAGGGCAGATCACGGCTCGGGTTGGACTGGGTATTGGTTGGCAGGTGGTGAGCAATTGTATTGTGCAACAATTGTGTTTAATGTTTTTTTTATTCTGTATACACTGAAGCACAGTGCACAATAGATACCACTGCGGTAATTCAGCTAACACAAACTTCTAACAGTGAGCAATTCAATCTTATAGTATTATCTTTGCCCTTTATTTATTTTCTCTCAGCTATGACTCTTGTTACTTATGTGTTTGTATTCAAACACATGTATGCACATACATTATGTTATTTCACTGTTTTCTTCAACCAACACAATCTGATTGTGTCCAAAGAACATACAAGCAGTGTGTTCTACTTACTACTCATGAAAATGGGAGACTTTCATCATGTTACCAGCATACAGTGCCTTCATGCTAAAGAACCAAAGCCCACTGTGTGACACATATCCATTCCCATAAATGTATAACCAGCTTTCAGCAGTGGAGCACTACATAACTGGTGCAGAAGACAGTGATACATTTGGGGAAACAACATTTCTGAATGCCAAACATACAGAGGTGAGACACTAAATCTTATGAATTATCCATGCAGAGCAGACAGAACATTTGTTTTCAAGGTCAAATGAGAAAGATCCCCTGACCTGTGTGGTAAACTACACGTTAATACATTTATCCATCTTTGGAATGTAAGAGACGAAGTCAACACAGAGAAATAAACCAGTGGGGTAAGTCAGCCAAGCTACCATAATCATTATACCATCTGTTTCGCTGGCATTTTTAATGTCTGTGCAGAGCACACACAATGAAAAATAGATCTCCAATTCAAATTTTAGTTTCTTCTAAACTGTATTGCAGTATCAAATAGATTTACATTCTTTGGATAACCCTTAATTGGTGAGTAAAATAAACCAATACTAGATATTTTTAAAGGGAAATCGCAGTAGTGTCTCATAACCAACACACTTGAAGCTGGCATGATTCTCTCAAAATAGTATGTTTTGTTACAGTTGTCAACACTATCGTGTAAAGGATAACAATTCAGAAAAGAGGCAAGGTGGTCAGTTGGTTCCTCCTGAATACTTTGGACAAGCTACACTCAAGTCTGGTTCCTGAACCTGATGGGCTGTTGGAGCACAGCTCTTTGATGGTTCAAGAGAAGGCAATTGTACTACCAGGGGAGCAGACCAGAGAATGAATTCTGACTGGGAATGTCAAGTTTAAACTCCCTAGTAGTGCAAAGGGGTTCAGAAGTGACTGCAAATCCATCCTAAAGCCCTTTACATTAGCAGAATCGGGTAAAAAGGTCTTGTTGGGACTCAGAGAACCACAATTTCTCTTGCTTTTCTCTTGCCTTGCCAGGAAGAATAAAGGATTTGGCTCCTTTACAGGGCACTTGTAAATGCCTTGCATTTCATCAGCCCCATCATAGCGAACTCAGAATTTCTGACATTCCCCACTAGACCTTCTTCTGCCCCCTGCAGTCACAGTGAGAGAGGCGGATGCACCTTTTCCATTCCTCCCACTGCAGTATTGCAAAATCTGAGCTGGACCATGCACTTGTGTAAGAGGATTCTAGACAGCAACATAAAGGTTATGGCATGTGGTATGTGTAATGTAGCAGCCTACTTATATTACAGGTTTTTCTAAACCATTGGGATGCTATTAGAAAAAAAAATTTTAACATTTGCATCTCTGATGACTATAGAGTGGTAGGATCTTGCAGCAAACGTTTCAGAGTATTCATCACTGTGCTTTTTGGTACCTCTACACAGGCAGTTAGTTTAATTTCTGATATATCCATGTCATTTTTCTTTCATATTAATATTCCCATATGACAAGTACATTATTTCAAGCTGCTGAATTGATTTTCAAGAGGAATCTTTGTATACATAAATTGTTACTTCTCATGAAACTTTTCAAAAAATGCCCAGATTCAATTCTATCTTTTGTAAGGAGCATGAAGGAGTATAATGCTATAAAACAGTCTAGCTGCTCTTCATGGTATTGTTTAGTTCTCATCTGTCGTGTTTTGTTTAGTTTGATAAGATACTGCAGAACAATAAAAGCATTAAAACTGCATTATTGCAGTATTGGTAAAATACCACTACTGTTGGTCAAGTACTAAAGAAAAATGAATGCAATTCCTCACCAAATTTGGACTGCCATTTTAAGAGCAGTCATCTAAAACCAGGCAGTGTTTAGAAATGCATGACTACGATGTTTACCCATGAAGAAAGCAGTGTTTCTTTATATTCCTAAAGAACCATATGTCTCTTTTAGTAGATCATACCGGTTTCTTTTGTGGAGGCCAATAAGGGTCATTAAACACCAATGGGTCTCTGAGTCCTTCTTCAGAGTCAATGACATTGTAGGCTTCACCAGGGATCTTATTTTCCTTCTGTACCAGATCTGCAGGGCAAGGGAGGCAAAAACATAATCACTGCTTTTACTGCTGTTTTTTTATCATAAAAATTCCATTTATTTAAATTCCATTTAAAAACACATTTGTCTCCTGAAAGCATAAATATATACTTTTGTTATTTATAATTTTTCATTTTAAAAAAGAATTTTGTCATTCTTTTTGGAAAAAAATATTCTCTATTTATTTTATTCTCTATTCTAATAAATATTACACAAACTTGTTATACAAACTTCAGGACAAAGCAAGTGGTTAACAAAGTAAATACCTCTAGAACAGTTTCTCAGAGGTGACAGGAAAATATTTCACAAGTACCTGAGGGGATTAGTAGTCTAACACTCATTTTCAGAAGTAACTTGAGAACCAAGGTTCAGCTTTTCAAAAGTATCTGGGCCTTTAACTCATATTTTACTTTAAGAGAGTTAGACCCTCAAAACCTATGAGGATCTAGAATTCAGGATGAAAAGCCTTACTGAAAGTCAAGGGGATTTGGGTTATCAAAGGCCAGATTTTTTAGAAAGCATTTAGGAACTTAGAGGCAGATATAGGCACCCGGCTGATTTTTTTTTTCAAAGTAGAGTGAAGAAGGGTTAAGTCCCCAACACTCACTGAGATTTGTGAGCTCTCAGAAAGTGCTAAGTACACCTCTGCATCTAAATACCTTTAAAAAATCTTTTCTTGAATTGCTTTTGAAAGTTATCTTTATCATCTGAATGCAGTGATTTATCCTATGCTTAATTCTCGACCTCACAAAGATCGACATAGATGTGCTTTACTCAAATATTTCTTCGTCACAATCTTAAGGGAAATTGATAGGATTAGGTAACAAAATCTTATTTTTAACAAAATTTGGTTAGTATTTGATTCCAGAAATTCATAAAAGGTTGAGAGCTGAAAATAACAGTTAGTTTTGCTCCACTGTGATTATACCTGGGAGAGCTCTGTTAGATCCTGAGCGTTCAGCTTCAGGATTTCTCCCTGTAAATGCTAAGCAGCCCACATGAGCACAAGCACATATGTATGAAGTCATACTGTTAGCAGTGCTAGAGTCTTATAACATGAATGACTAACTCACTTTCACCATCTTTGCCACAGCTGGGAAGAAGATAAGGGGTAGAATGAAGAAGCAAGTTGCAATGTGACACAAATCTGGCTAGATGCAGTTTTGGATTTTGATTTCTGAGGAAGCAGAATTTCTTTCGGATTGCATTACACCATGCAGTTCCATTTTTTTTAGCCTCTGATATTTTTTTTCTTACTCTTATGGTTGATTCATATAATCATCTTACATAAATATAAATTTCTCCATCACAGTTCTCAATATTCAGCTTTAAAATGAATCCATTATTTTGTACTGAAAACATTAGTTCCTAAGTCACAATTGATTTTTTTTTTCCTGTACTGACTGGCTCCTGAATATGCTGGCTGATGGTAAGCTTTGTCATGAGATGCTGAGATATAAAGAACAACAGGTTACCTCATAATCTCTTCTTGTTAATGCTTGTTCTGGAGAGCACCTGCTGTCTTTAAAAGGGATTTGAGCGACCCAAGATTAAGAAGCCTCCCTATAACAATTACTGTTCTTATCACTGAAGAATACTCATACCAATGTCACATCCTCCTGATGGTTTCAAATTCATAGACTGAGGGAGAGATAAACGTCAAAGAACCATACAGTATGCAATTATAAGACATCAAACTGGTGCAATACAATTCCATTTTGGAGAAGAATAACACTATCAGACTAATTGATTTCTGTTTGCAAAGTATCCATTAGGACAAAACATCCTCTGACATCATTTAAATAATTTTTAAAGTGCAACAGCGCTTACAGTATTTCTAATAATCTTCCTAAATGATCCTTACTGGGCAAATGACTTAAGGGGCTATGTGAAGGGAAGCTATATGAACCATAAAACCTAACACTGACGATGTTTCAGAGAGGGTATCAAAACGGAAGAGTACTACTGCCAGTATGTCTTGCTACCCCTTTGATTTAAAAGATACAAAAGTATAGACTTCCATTCTTACGAAGTTCAGTCAAGCTTGAGATACAAATAAAGGATCTGCTACCATGACGCCCACCATAGTATATTCCACATTACTCCTCAAAACATTTTTCTAAGCCTGTTTAACCACTGAGCTCCTATTGCCATTACTCGCATTGATAGTATTTGTGCAAAGCTGGTTCTTTGAAATATTATCCAAAGTCATAAATATTTGGAAAATTAGTATGGAAAGATGAAATTACATTAAAAAAAAAAAAAAAGGAGGTACCCACTGAATCTGCCCATCCTTTCTCCTTTCCAGAAATCTGGTCACAGATAAAGGACATGTACTATAATTTTGCTGCTTCTTCCCATCCCTTAACTCAGGATCCTTCAGAAGAAGTCTTTAAGAAATAGAGAAAAAAAGCATCAAACCAAAATATCAAATGCTATTAACTAAACTTCCAATTTAGCATTCTTCCATACTAACTGAGAAAGCGAGCCTGCTGGGAACCTCATATTGTCCAGTCTAAGGGCATGTGGAGGTCTTCAGATGGCTAAATAACTTCTAGGCTACAGCAGTAATGTCTGCACCAGCTAACCCATTTAGATGGAACCTGAACCAAAATGGAATTGACCTAGTTTTATTTCCAAGTAAACTAGTGGAACTCATAGACTGGTTAGAAACTGAAAATAATTATTTTAAATCAGATGAAAATGGTAGGTTTGCCAGAAGGAGTAAGTAATTGAAGGCTACAATGATAAAGGGTAACTCAAGATCGGCATCCTGGATAGTAGGTGATGGAAAGCCAAGATGGCAGTTTGCTACAGCTGAAGAAAGTTTCGACTGTCCCAAGCTGAGAAGGTGAAATTGTTATCTGAGGTCAATTCACTTTTGCTTGGATAAGTTTAGGATTCCTCCAGTAGAAGAGAATAGAGTTCACTGCTTATAAGATCTCTATTTATAAATGTATTAGAATATTTTCCTTTTTGTGCTAATAACAAAGCTTGAAGGATAATCTCAATATAACTTCAGTGCACAGTATGCATAGCTGTCTTCTTGACTGCAGAACACCTGAAATCCATTGATGGTATCCACAGTGGTAAAAAAAAATGTGCAAGCAGCAATCAAATTAATCAGTAAGCTGTAGCATGCTGCCAAAAGCAAAGATGGCTAAACATTAACTTTATTGGGGTTTATTCATCTATCATCTCAATGAATAATATGTTTCCAGCATTGCAGATATTGTGTCATCTACACTGTGGACCCCAGTGGTATATAGTGAGCTACAAAACCAGACAGATACAATGAGATAGACTTCTGAATACAAAAATCCAGACTCTTCCAGTGATACACAGATCAGTTATTATACAATAAACCCCACTAGCTCCTTCACAGCTTGCTTAGCCTGCTGTGTCACTATGTAGTTAAGAAGCCTTTAATCTTCAGGCTGACACAAGCGCAATGAGCCTACAGACTAAAATTTCATACACAATTTGGATGAAAGCTAATTGCTGCCTGTTATTCTAGCTGCTTTCCTCTGAGTAGAAGAATGTGGGGAAAAAGTCAAATGTATTGCTTTTACTGCTTCATGCTTTGTGCTGTGAACTTCAACTGTGAAAACGCTAGTACAAAAATAAAGTTATTTCTGTGTTTCATGAGTATAAAAGATTGTCAGATAGTCATAAAATACTGCTGGCCAAGATGTATCCCTCAAGATGTATGCTTAATTTACTCCGAATCAAAATTCTCTTCTCCAGGTTCCCAACTGAAGACATATTTTTCTACAATTATTTCCAGTGAAAAATGTGTTTTCAGATCTGAGCAATGGTCCTTAAATTGGATCTTTGTGGTACCAAAAATAAGCTCACTAAAGGCAATTAGCACACAAAGCTTTATGCCCATATGTATAACTCCTGAACTCCAATGGGACTGTCCACATCGTGCAAAGTGAGTAGCATGAATCAGCCTTTGCAGGACTACAGACTTCAATGTAACACCATTAAAACTGTTATAATATACTATTTAAAAATAAACCAAACATAACGATTAGACTAAGTGAACACTGTTGTTCATGGAGTATAATAGATCAAACAGAAAGATGCAAATATAACAAGAGAACCAGGAAAAACAGCAGTAAAATCAAAGGATGTGAACATGTATATAGCACGGTTTACCAGAGATTAAAAAAATCAAGGAGATAATGTGCTTCAAAATTCAATAATCAGAGGAAAATTATGACTTAATAAGGAAAATTATATCTTCCAAAAGTCATATTTGTGATGTAAGAGATATTTGAGCCATATTCATACATATATTTAAAAAAGGGCAAACCGCAGATTTCAACAATAAAAAGCCTTTTCATAATCAGAGAATGGTATAAGAAATCTTCTTAATGAAACAGCTGCACTGTCTCCTGTCACAATATCCTTTGATGACAAATTATGCTTCAAGGTGAGAGCCAAGTCAGTTGAGATTCTTATTGTGAATTACCCCATAGGAATCCATATCTATCTCTCTCTCTTAGGTAGACCCTGATGAGTTGAAAGCCTATGGAGTAAAGTCGTCCTTTGCAACTTCCTTCTTATTGTAATAGTTTTCTGTTTAATGTATCTATTTATTGGACACTGACTTAAGTACTTCATGCCTTTTTTTTTTTAATTTTGAAAGGGATAAGTATCTTAGCAAATTTTTTCAAGAAATTGCTTCTTTCTTAGAACCTTTTCTTATCATGCTTTGAATCTTATTGCAGTGATTTTCAGCATTTCTCATCATACATTCATATTCACCACCATTTAATCAAAAAAGGATAATTTTAACTATTGCTTTTGCAGGAGATTTAATCTATAACCAGATAACTCTGGAAATGTTCAAAAAGCATGTAGATGAGGCCCTCAGTGACATGGTTTAGTGGTGGTCTTGGCAGTCCTGGGGTAATGACTTAATGATTTTAAAGGTCTTTTTCAACCTAGTTGATTCTATGACTCTATGATTCTATAACCCATTAACAGTTCCTCCACATTGTACACCCAAAAATTGTTTTGCATGTGTGTACTATTTCCCCCCAGTTTCAGTTCTCACTGTCTGACTAAATCAACTGAAATTAAAACAAATTATTTTTAAAATCTTTTTTTGTTGAATAACAAAACAAATTCATTTGTATGTTATAGGAAACTTATCCTAGAAGAGCCTGCTTTACACATCAGCCTCACCCTTTCCAATCTTAAAAAATATGGAATCAAATCTGCAATTAGAAAAGTTGCATCTACTTTTGACATCAAAATAGAAACCATTGTTTTGCCTATCTTACTACAAGTTTTTAGGTAACTCAGAAATTTTAGAAAGGTCAGAGTGACCAGGAAACAAACAGAGAAGAAAACAGGGATGTAATCATGCTGGTTTGTAAGTCCATTGTGTGCCTATATCACTAATGCCATCAGCAATTCTCATCACCCTGTCTCCGGAAGAACATGAGTGATAGTATTTCCAGAGGAGGAGACACTGGAAATGCTCATTCTCTCTACCCACAGCACTACTTCAAAGCCAGTGTCACTCTGGACAAGCACTGATTTTCAGTGCAGAATACGAGAGCACTGCCAGAGACAGACTACTGAGCTGCCAGGATCCTTGGTCTGGCCCAGCACGGCAGCTCAGCATGTTTTAATAATGAAGCTAGTCTCCAGAAATGATCAGGAGAAGCTTCCTCTTCATTTATCACATTGCCTCCTCACATACACTGAGCTTTATTTTTGAGGCCAACCTCAATAGCCAACCACAGCTGAGTGGGCCCTTGGCTATTCTAAATTATATCAAGGCTGAGAATACTGTAAATCAGGCAGGAAACTTTAATGCCACCTTTGGCCACAATGACCATCAATCCTTTATCCCCATTAGTCACAACTGGACTCTAGCCCAAGTGTCTGCAGTCTTAAACAAGATACCATCTTTGATGACCAGTTTCCATCAGACTTAAACTAGTCCAGTGACAAAACAGTTATCCTCCCCTACAACCTATGGAGGTGAGAAAAAACAGTGAGAAATAGGATGTTTTCCATGAAAGAGAATTTATATGCAAAAAACGGTGCTCCTGCTACAACCAGCAATCTACAGTAGAATATTTTTAGGATACAGATAATTCTGGCTTAGTTCCACAAAATGAATGGTAAAAGTGCCTCAATTTAATTACCACCCCATGAAGCAATCTGACAGTCCCAATGCACTGCTTAGTAAGCATTTTACCTCAGACAGCTTGAAGATGTAGTGTAGCACTGAAATTACAATACATACCATGACTTGTTCTGTCATCCTGCTTTGGGAATGAAGCATGTTTGTCTCTATAATGAGATGTCTGATATTCACCCATTTCACCTGTAGCAAACAGGAGTAAAACATAAGTAACCATAAGTTGGCATGTTAGTTGAATGCAAACTAAAATATTCATTTTTGGCAGAAGGTTTCAGATTCTTCTAACTATCTAGACAAGTGTAATACATAATTTACTTACATTTAAATTTTGAAAAACTTTTTGATTTTTCTAAATTTTTAATTATTACAACCTGGAAGAAAAAACAACCCACAAACCCTGTCCTCTCCTTTTCCATCTTACTTTCGCCTACAAGATTCCTGGAAAGTATATTAGGGACACACTTGCTACTATGTCCAACATAGTGATAACATATGTATTACTTAAGAACACATATGTGTGTCCTATTAAGAAAATTATCTCTGCAAGAAAAAGTTTTCTCTGTTTAGTTTAAAAAACAAAGAAGAAAAGCAATGTATTAAAAAAAATGCAATAGGACACTTTACAAAGCTTACATTAATGCAGTTCTGTAATGTTTTTTTAATAAATATATTTATGTTTCAAAATACATGCTAGTCTGCACTTCTGCAAGTATAATGAAAAGATGTACCTTTGTTAAAAAACAAAACAAGTGATCCAGCTAGTTTCCAGCAGAAAAAAGATTGAGACTCATTTATTCATATGAAATCTTACTGAGAAAATTGAGAAGCATTTTTCTTTTTAATCTTTTTAACGATGCCATTACATCAGAATCAAACTGTGCTATCCTTCCCCTGGCTAAGCAGTTTTTAGACAACGTGGAAAAGCATTTAAGCCCAGGCTAAATTTTAAAACGCTTGCCTTACAGGAACTATTCATGCCTATAAGAAGGCCCCTATAGAGCACCCAAGAAATCAGTGAATTTTCATTGACCTAAACCACTATTTTAACACTGCTGTGAGTTAAGTGTCATAGGGTGAATCCTGCTTAATGCCATCTCAGAAGCCATGAGTTGTGGAATGTAGAAAAATAATACCCCACATTAGCCACAGCAATAGCCTAAAAAACCCAAACAAACCCACCTTTAAAATAATATGAGTAAAGAAAAAGAACTGAGATCCTCCTTCTGCTTATCTGTAGGTTTCTAAGGAGTCCTGGCAACAAACACACATGAAAAAGAAGTTTCAGGTGTTACTAGAAACCTTGGAGTCCAGATCATACAAGCATGAGAATGTACACTATCTGAAAGGCTATTAATGCCTGTAAGTTTAAGAAATTAATTGGAAGTTAATAGAAAATTTAGGATTGAAATGTCTTTATAAACAGCAGAATAGCAACAATACCTAATATGATATGCCCATTTGTGCTCGAAATTCCTTCTGTTTACTGCACCTATGTTTGGTTAAGTCAGTGCTCTGTTCCCTGCGATTGCCTGGGAGCAGATACTGAAAAGTAATTGTGCAGATCATACACAGCATATATGATCCAAACCATAGATTTGAAAGTCCAAATATACTTGAGAAAGATCACTTGCTCTATGATAGAAAAAAGCAAGCAAACAAACAAAAAAAACCCACAAAAAAAGCAAAAAACAAAAAAAAAACCCACAAGTGGAAACCTCTGCAAGATGAAATATAGTTTAGATTTGCCAGATGTTAGCTCCCTTGCAAACCCTGTGTACAATTGTCTTTGTTTCTTACCCATTATTTTGAGTATGAATTATTCCTGAAACTTGAGTTTCTTTCTTTTACACAACAGTTCTCTCTTTATTTCTTTTAAAAATAGAAATGTTCAGTCACCTTTCTTCAGAGTGACAGGGTTACAGAAAACAGAAGTACCTCAGGATTTAGAAAGCACGTCCCAGTCACTATTACTTGAAAGCAAGAGTTTTCATTCTCAAAGAGGCATAATGCCCCAAAAGAAACAATACTCTGAACAAAGATGAAAAATCATAGATTACTTTCACAGGCTCTTCTTCTACAATGGAGAAAATATCCACACTCTTGCTAGGCTTCTTTGAAAAAAATATTTTCTTTTTATATAGAGATAAAAAGCAAAGCTTTCAGGTCAGAGGCTATAGGGGAAAAGAGCTAATGTCTCCTCAAGCTTTGATGTTACAAGTAGTCCCTCGTTACAGAAGTGTATTAGAGCTACTAGTAAACCGAGCCAGCATGTTTAATAACCCCTTTCAGTATGGGTGGTATATGGATTATTCTGTACATAACACAGCAAGGAAAGTCATGCATATTACGAACAATACATAGACCTTTATTTTAACATGTTAACATTACTTTAAAATATGGCATAGCTAAAAGGTAACGTGTGGTTTATAGGTCCCACAGGAAGACCTCTCTTTATAAATGGACCTGAAACAACGATAGACAGCAAAGCAGGATTAAGTATTCCTCATTGAAATGTAACACACATAATGGGTTTTGCACCAGTGTGTAACATCTGAAAACAGCAAATTTCAACCTGTTGAGAACTAAACACAACTGTGACGAGTAACAGCATACGGTGCCTCTGTTACTTTTGAAGATGAAGGACTGCAGACTGCAGGAACTATTCTAAAACAACACGGTCCCGTTCAGTTGTCTTTCACTAATTCTTATGACCAACACCTGAATGACCTAATGTGCCAGTTTGCAGTGGTCCTAATTCACCAATGCACATAATGGACCAATTTATGTTTTACCTATTTTTTGGAACACTATATCTAAAAATTAAGGATATGCTGGATTCAGACCAATAAAGATTAGCTTAAAAAAAATCAGCCCAAAATATTAATTAAACTGTTGGTGCTACGTAGCACCAAGCTGTATAACAATAAGGGATAGTCTTAGAAAAAAATGTGGAATTATTTTTAACTTCCTTGGGTTTTTTTGTATCCATGTAAATTGAAACTTGCTAAGAGTAGTAATCCTCAAATTAAAAAGAATAATCTTTATTCTCTTAGGTATTTCATATCCTCCAAAAGGCCACTACGCACAGGAAAATATAGTTTCTGATTGAGTTTTATGTAATTTGGAAAATCATGTTTGTTTGGATATTAGTGAAATACTAATTGCTGACTGAGACCACTGATTATGCAAATTTTAAAATTACATGAATATTATCTAGGTACCCTGTAGTTTGAGCATTGCTTAGTAGACAATCAAACAGAGAGTCTGTCACCCAAAACCTCTCAAAAATCTCAAGTAATCAGAAAGCTGAAATGCTATCACCCTACATTTGAACCAGGAGCAGATACACCCTGGCAACTTTTCTTGACAGAAGCACCTACAGGAAATTTTGTATCAGCTCCAGTTTTCAGCCAGAAGTGAGCCACCGCAAGAAGGGTAACAAGGGTTTGTAAGGGACTTGCGCTAGGGAATTTCTGCAGGAAAGATGGAAAGGATTCAAAAAGAAATAGAAAAATAGTAGAAAGGCTGGCAATGTGGAAGTGAAAAAGGGCATGAGTTCAAGGGAAAGCTAGGGAGAAGGAAATAAAAAAACCTGGTATATGAGGAGTAGGGATAAAGAAAGAAAACTGCAAGAAAAAAGTCCAAGAGGAGTTTTTTCCCCTGATTAATCTTAACAGATTCCCAGATTACATTTTTAGCTTTGCAAATTTTGCTTAGAAATATATTTAAGACGAATAATTCACTGGAACTATTGGAGAGCGTGATGTCCTAAATAACAGCAGTCTTTCTACCCTCGGTTTACATATTGCTAAGATATGTTTAAAATATTGATACTGGCTTCACAATGCTAGGGAATCACCCTATCCCTCTGCTGGAAGCTAAATCTCTGAAAGCAGAGCTATGGAGACCATCCTCCGTCCCTTCAGCTGTAAACTACTGCACTAGTGTGCACTCACCTCTGGCATAGTGTAAACTCTTCACTATATAGACATAAACATATGCTATCTGTATAATGGGTGCAGCAGAAAAGACTCACAAGCCCCATTAAAATAGCAACAAAAGCAGAGTGGTAAACCAGTGTCCAAAACCACAGCATTTGTATTCATCAGAGGGTTTCCTGAGGTGTCTGACAGCTTTTAACAATTAAAATAACAAAAAATGCAGACTTACTTTTTCAGTGGAAGGCATCAAACACAAAGGGTACACTTTGTTTCTCTCAAACGATCAAAAATGCCAGAGTTATGATGGACCATGTCCTGTTTTCTGTTTCAACATCTCTTTTGGAAATCTCCAGACTTTTCAAGATGTTTCCAGGCTATCTCCTTAGTAACATATTTATGGAACACTGCTATGGTCTGCTATTTCTTCATCCTGCCTCCACACCAATTTCTGCCTTACTGGTGAAGTATCTGTGCAATGGCAGGTGGGTTCCCCAGTCCCTTTCTTTTTTCATCTTCCAGCATTTATGCTACAACATTTAGGCAGTAACACTTTTTAGATTCATTTTCTCCCTTTCTTTTGGAGAGGCCTTATGTAGACCCCCTTCTAGCTCCCCAACCAGGACCAGAAGGAGCAGGTGTGGGTTTCTAGGTGCGAAGTATAAGCAGCATCATTTTTGTGTGCTGTTCATGGCAATGCGGGGTGGAGCCATAGGGATCCCCGGCAGGCTAGTGTGCTTCCTCCCCCACAATGCTTCTTTTTTGCCCCTGTTCTTTCTTAAACAGCAAGCTGTTGGGAACAAAGACCATCCAGTGCATGTGTTTGGAAAGAAACACAAGAGAAGGCTCTATTGCCAACAAGCAATAGTGATGAGAGTTTTCTTTAAAAAGCTATGAGAATTATAAACAATATACTACTGCCATGTGTTAAAAAAGAACAAGGTCACTAGTGAGAAAGAAACTAAGTGTTATTCTTAAAAGACAAAGTCAGGAGATACAAAAGGGCATACATCATTTCCCTCCGAAATTGTATGATAAAATGACAGCAAAAATCAGCTTAGAAGCAACACATGAACTAGCCTTCTGTGCCTCCTGCTCTCTTCCTTCCAAGACTAAATGGATCTGTGTCTCTCTTTTGTCACATTGTTGTAACTTTCATTCAATCTCCCCACTTCACCTTGACCGCATCTGAACAGTGACAATATGTTTCTTGTTCTTAACACTTTTCCCAGCAAGGATCACTGACAGCCTCTTACTTTGTATTTTCTCAGATTCTGAGGCAGAGGTTTTTTTTCCCCTTCTTTTTCCCCCAGCCATCATCATTGCTATATGGGGAGAATTCAGTTCAATTTTGGTTTTAAACGTGAAATGTTTGAATTAGCTCATAATGTCTTCCAGCTTGCAGAGGAAAGAGATGGTCTTTAAAAAAGAAAAGAAAAAAAAAGTTTTATTTTTTGCAAAATAAAAAATGAAAAGCTGCAGAATAATCTTAAATCATTTTATACTGCACATAAAACTGGAAAATAAGGAGAGCTCTTCAATTTAGAAATGATTGGGGTTCTAGGCATACAAATCAGAGAGCTGTAAAATTATTAGAACACTACAGTATCTTTCGTAAGCATTTCAATTCAGAGGTGATCAAAGATTCTGGACTTGCAGAGCAATTTACTTGGCATTTGCAGGAAAGCCTCACTCTTTCAAACTGAAGCACTCTTAACAATATGAAGAACTCTAATAATTTTAAATTGATGTATACCATACATGCCTAGAAATCCAATTTAGTCTTTAAATAAAAACATTATAACTTCAGAAGTATGAAGGGCCCACCCACAACATAACAGCAATCTAGCCTTTCCAATTCACATGTCAATTCAGCCTAGCTGTTATTTCTCCCATGCTAGGTTTTTCTGGCATGAGGAATTGCTGAAAACATTAGAGATGAGTGCTTCTTTTAACCCTATCCTTCAGGCTTCTTTATGAATTTTTTGCCAAACTCAGTGAACTTCTGGACAGCCTCAGATTACAGTCTGATTTGAAAGGTGTAAATGGTATTTCTAAATATTTTTAAATATGGCAGATTAAAAACAGAAGACAATGTTTAAGCCACATCAAAGTTGCAATATGTTCTTAACCAAAACTTTAATTCATCTCAATTTAAGTTTGTGAATACATATATCTATTTTTAATTTACCTGAGTTTCGGTTTGCTAATAAGTAGCTCTATTCTTAACAGAAACAGAAAGTACATTGAATTCTAAAACAATATTGATAGAGCAGTAAAATTAAGTCTAAATTTTAAAAGTTGCATCTCAAGTATACATGAGTAAAAGAGGTCCTGTGTTGACCCCTCTGCTCCTTCCAGGCAAATCTTCCTTCTGTGTAAAACAGACTCCTGTCACCAGCCAATTTGTGAAGTCTCTTTTTTGCATAGCAGAAAACACCTTTCCAGTCCTACTGCCAATACCAGAAACCCTTCCTGTAGCCCACAAAGCTTGTGAGTGGTCACAGGAGAGCTACTGTCTATAGAAACTCGAGGGGTTTTTGTCTTATTGACACAGATGTAGGTCTGTGTGAGACACACATAAGGCAGACAATAGCTTCTCCAACATTCATCATGCCCAAAAACTTAACCAAAAAAAAAAAAAAAAAAGTGAAGTTGGAAGGAACTTCTGGAAACCATCTGGTGCAACCCCCAATTCAGCAGAGAACCAACACAGATCAGGTTGCTTGGGATTTTGTACAGTCAAGATCTCCAAGGATGTAATTTTATAAATCCCTAATACTTCTTTATGTTATCTTGTCAATTCTGGTATTCTAAAATAATTAATTTTAGGGTTTCTTTCTGTGAAGTTGCTAGCCAGGCCTGTTTGTAAGGATAGAACGTACCTGTGAAATATTAATCTACTTTAAACCAATGCAGGTGCCCTTAATTTTTTTTTTTAGTGCTATTGAAGTTTATGTGATCTGTGATAAGAAGTCTGCTCTGTTCCCCATGGGCTATAGCTTAGCCTCAAGACTTAGTGAATGTGGGACTTACTTAGGGTAAATTTAGTGGAGACTATGAAGTCTGTAAACCCTTACAAAATGTCACACCAAAAAAGCATTAGATTTCTATCTTGAACTATGCCAGGCTCACTGTCAGGCAGCAGAAGTGCTTACAAATATCCATCATAATGTTCTTGGCCTTATAAAATAAATACAGCCTCTGGTGGTGTAGACTGACACCAGTTAGCAGAGACTATATTTTAAAGTATTCTTTCTTTTTTCTTGAAAATAGAAAGAACACTATAGAAAGAAAACTTCTCCAGAATCTTTTAAATAATGAAACCTGAAATACCTGTGATTGGACAAATCTGTGACAAAGCTTAAGGACCAAACCACAAATGTTGGACACAATGGCATATTTCATATGCATCTCAGTTGTTTTCTACCAGATTTGATCTTCCTTTTCCATATTGGATTTCTGTGAAGTTTGAAAGCAAACTTGTTTTGGAAGTGTTAGAAGAGAAACAGTAGTCACAGCTTCAAAAGGGAAAGTACCTACATGTTCAGTGTTCTGTAAGAAAAGATTGTCCAAACAAAAGAGAAAAATAGCTCATGCCATTACAACTATTTGTATAGTAGCCAGATGCCTCCTACTATTTTTGAGTCAAAACCTCAAATGTTCATGACATGACAAAAATCTAGAAGTGTTAATCTATAGCTAACCTTTCAGCTTCCTCAGTGTATGAGATTATTGCTCTGCTTTGAGTAGAGTAGTTTAATCAGGTACTTAAAAGCTACAGCTATCAGAAATCAGCTGCCTTCAGCCTTTCAGAAGCCTCAGGCCAGGAAAAGAAAAAGGTAAATAATGTCAAAAAAAATGTCTAAGCTCAATAATCTCTACTAATAACTTCATAGGTTTCCCTTTTGGATTCACCTCAACCCCTTCATATGTTTTAAAAACTAACCTGCCTAATGTCCGAAAGATTTAAAACATGGTAATGCATTTTTTAAAATACCACTTTTCAATACTAATTGGAGAAGACCTTGAATTAAAAAGAATGGCCTTTTTAAAACCATTTACTTCTTTGGTTTTAAAATGTTTCTGCGTACTGAGGACAGACATAAGGAGCAGCCCGGACAAGGACAATACTCATCCCAGACAAAACTGGTAGCTGTCAGTTGCTTTTGCTGTAGTTCTATCCAAAAATCTTATTTTCTGTTGGTTTGATTTGTTTTCACCGCCTGTTAAACGCAATGGAAACGGAGTATGTTTTCCACACTCCCATAATTCAAAAATTATGAAAGGATTTCACTGAAACTTCCCAGTTCTTTGGTTGCAAAAAGCATCAGTGAATAGCTACAATTTCAGCCCAAAGACTGAGGGCCTCACACAGTTATGAACGTATGGTAATAGAAGTTTATGACACAAACCCTTCCGGTAATCCAACCATGAAGCAGTAAAGAGTGCTATACTTCCTTAAGTGTACATGTAGGATGTTTGATTTGTTGTAAAAGAAGTGCCCTGCTTGTAGGGCACTGTCTCCAAAATAAAATCACATTCTCTTACCTTTTTACCTGAGTATTTCTCTCCAGACAGTTCTGTTAAAAAAAATATGAAATTGAAACCAACAACTCCTCTTTTACTCTTTCAGATAGATAATGTTGTAAAAAACCCTACAAATGCTAAACTATAAATGCTTAGGACTAAGGAGGGCATTACAACAAAAGGGAATAGTAATAAGAATGTAGAAACACTTATAATAGAAAATACTTGCATACTTACTTACAGTGCTCACTCTTCAAACCATCACAAAATACAGTTGGTTTTCCAAACTGACTAGCATTCTACCAACAAACTGAACATGGTGTGCTTATTTTTCAGGCCTTCCTCAAAGACCTTAAAATTAGAAGTAAATTAGATTGTATTTCTATAAGATAAACTTTTCCATACCTCAATATGCACACCTGTATATATATATACACATATTTAAATTGTGATACTTTGTAAATACTATAATTCCCGTATTAGAGTAGATAACCTGGAGACCATAATGACAAATTACTGAAATTTGTGCCTAGTTTAATCCTGAAAAGCCTCACTGTAGTCAGCAAGAATTTACAGAACCTGGGTGAAGATATAAATACATGTATTTATTTAGCATTTAGATTCCTGAAGTAATGCATGAAGCAGCATACGCTAGAGAGTGCTAGTTTTAATTTAAGAATTCATCCTCTATCATGGAAATAAATCTTACACTGAAGGTGCTATTTTGCAATTTCCTTTCTTTTAGTTATAAGCAAAACAAACATCTTTGTTATTACTGTGAGAAAGGAAAGAAGAAAAATAAGGAGATGGGACAGGACATACAGGAAGAGGGTTTTTTTGACAAATTGTATAATTAATATAAATGAACATTGACTTTTTTTTTTTTAAGGAAATATCAAAAGGAAAGGAGGTGTTTAACAGAGGCTCTGCTTGACAACATACCAGTCACTGGAACAGAGTATTTACTCCTTGAAAGTGTGGCAGGAGATGGAAAATTATCTTAACTGTAATGTTTCCCACTGAACATGGGAAATGAAAGATTAAAAATAAATAGCTAAAGAAGCTTTGAAATAGGCACTTTTACTACCACTACAAGATGTCTTAACTCTTGAGATACTTTTCCTGAGCTTGAGATCATGGCACAGAAACTCTTTAACTCTTTAGCTTTAACTCTTGAGACACTTTTCCTGAGCTTAAGATTCATGGCACAGAAACTGCAACGTGAGGTTTTATTGCCCATGTTCTTTTCTGGTTAGTCTGCCTCTCTCTGCACTTTTGCTCCTCCTGGATCCTTGGGCATCTACCCACACAATAAAGTTTGCAACTTCTGGCAGAAAATGAATATGTTGCATTATTTAACAGTGACTGCCCTCAAAATACTCTTGGGTAAGGTGGGAATTGTATTTTGGTGTTTCTGAGATCACGTCTTTTTTCACAGCTACATGGCTGTTAGCATCTGAGTTAAAGAACAGTGTATTTTATATTATAATATATTATATTTATTTCCATTCTATTTGCCTTTGCAGTGGGATTTCTCTCCCCTGATTTTAGTTATTTAAAGGTTTGACAATGAGCTCGGTGAGAACTGAGGATACCTACAGTAACATATTTACACATAGGTGTCTACAGACACACTGTATAGCCCCTGAACTATGAGACTTGGTTCAGTTGACTATGCATTGGTATCTAATGCCATTTGACATGTTCTGGGGTATCCAAGATGTGTCTGACAGGTCCACAAAGACGACGCAAGACATGCAGGAGACCTGCTTCCAGAGTGGGCCATCCCGCAGCATCTCAGGTACTGCTAGACACTGTAAGGAGGCAGCTGAATCAGGCTCCTCATTGAAACAGTCAGTCATGTGCAGAAAATAATTCATTACCAAGTACAATATCTGCATTGTGGTGAGCTGAATGGTTCTCTAGGCCCTAGTGACTCTACATCTGCTGACTTAATGGTAGCCTAACACCTAGCACATATGTTAACAGCATCATTAGAAATCTAACTGTACCAGGATTTAGGAACCTTGATTGTAAATGGCTGTGATTGGGAGCTGAATCTTGCTATAGTTGTCTAGGTTCCTTTTTCTGTTATGAAAATATTAAACCTATTCAAAGGGTAATTCAGTCTATCTGAAAATTTAAGTCTAAGATAAATGGGAGGATTTACCACTAGGAAGTATTCCTCTTCCTACCCAATGACTTTAATCTGAGCTGAGCTAACTGCCATAAACCAACAGAGTGCAAACCATCTGACATTGCACGTACTGACTCCAAATGTTGCAAATTAATTTTTGAGGTAGAATCTTACAATGATCAATTATATATTTTTAAACATTTCAATTACTTTTAATACACCTGGATAACAATCACACACTCAAGGTATTAAAGCTCTCCATTGTATTCTGCACTTTTAAAGTTTGATGTCATCAAGACAGGAGTGCATTTAACCTGAATACTTCTTTCACTCAGCTCTTCTTTAGCCACACGGACAGTTTATATATATTTTTCACTAACCCTTTTGATAAAATAATAATTTTTTTTCTTGTCTACTCACGGGTGAGGCTTAATTTTTCCATCTGTTTAAAATATCAATCATTAGTAACTTCTACAATCCTAGAAACTAATCTGGTTACTTGAGAAATATAAAAGCGTACTTAAATTGGATTTTAAAATTACAAACAACAAAGTATCCATGTCATTCTAAGATTAAAAGCCTAAGTAATAATTCAGAAGGACTTACTGAAAAAAAACTACTCCAATAGGAACTTGCATGCCAAATCTCAGCACAACTGAATTTGTTTCAATTTATGAATATGTGCAAATTAAAGCTTTTGTCCACTCTAGCACACAACATCCAGAATTATTTTTTATTCTGAACTGAAATACAGCTATTTAAAACCAGAAGATTTCTTGAAAAAATTGTTGATCTTTACTTTAAAAGCTTTAAGCTTAACCTTTTTTCATCACCTTCTTCATTCGCATTATATTATCCACTACGTTTCATTTTCATTGTTTTTAAAGGTAGCGAGAAAAAAGTGATGCTCGAGGCAGAGAAAAAAAGGAAGGAGATAGTCTTAAAAGTTTGAAAAAGAATCTAAAATAAGGCTGCAGATTGTCACAACTAAGTGATCAGATGAGATCTCCCTCCATAAATAAATATCCCTTAAGACATGAGCAATGAAAGTTGCTTCACATTTTAAGTGGAAAATCTATTCCTCTCTTTACCAGATCCACCCATCAGATAATAACAGAAGTTTGAAAAGGGGTTGTGGTTTGGTTAGACCACCAGGACAGGAAGGGTTCAGGATGGGAGGTGATGGTTTTTCCACACATCCCCTTCCACTGACTGCAGAGGCTGCTGAATGCTTCCTCTGCTCTCACCTACTAGACCTACGTGGGAAAACTGATGCCAGTGGGAGCATCCCCCACTGTAGAAAGGCATCAACATATATCAAAGCTTGGTTTAGTGTGCTGAGTCTTTTTTGCTTTTTTAAGGAATAAGTTCCTCTTAAGTGCAGAATAGTTCTCCATTCATGACAGACTAGGAGAAAATACTCTGGATTTAAAAAATCAAATTTTGTTGAATCTGGTCTCAGTATCTGTTTGCACAACTTATTTCAAATTTAAGGCTCTTGAACTAGAAAAAAGAGTGTATATTTCTCCTTGCTAGTAGATGATTCGCTCAACAAAGTTACTAAACTGGACAACAAACTGGATACTAAACTGTCAGTGTAAGGCCACTCCACATGTTTCAAGCACATGATCTTAAGGTACTCAGAGATCTTGAGCAAGGTATTTCGTATCTGTGAAGAAAGAAAATCTCAGAGGGTGCTAGATTTGACTTAATTCCTGCCTCTGTCAGCTCCTCCATCTTGTACAAATGTAGGAAGAAACATCCCAGGGATGTGAAAAAGTACCAAAGACCCTGGGTGCTGAAATGCCTGATCCTGCACTCCGGTCTGGTGATATGAATGGGTGATAGGAGGTCAATGCTAAGCAATGTAGCAGCTCTTTAACTTGAAGGGTGGTGGTGTGGCTGGGAAGCTAGGGGCCCTCTCCACTACATTGGCAGCTCCTGTGGTTGAACTGGCACATTCAAACTTTGTGAGGTAATTCAAGGGGAGCAGCATGCAGTTTAGTGTAGGTTTGAATCACAGACCTGAGAACAAACCCAAGAATCAACCAAAGTCTGTGAGTTTGCTGCTACAACCACCACATTCTGAAAGTGAGAAATGCTGGAGGGGAGCTTCTCCAGCTCCAGGTGCTGAGGGGTTTCTGAAGTTCTTCCACCCAGCAGAACCGTGTCAAGCAACTTTCACCAAGCCAGCAACATACATTTGCAAACATACTTCTTTTTCTCTGCAACAAAACAAGCAATAAAACTTTGAGGTCCACATTACAGGGTGGGGTTTTGTCCGGTAGATATTTTTTTTCCCCTGTGTTGCTGCAAGACATAAATGTACAAAAGCACCCGGGAGCAGAGGATTTTGGAGAGCACCTTTTCCAAGGGTCGCACTATCCCTATGATTACGTTCACTGCCTTTTCCTAATGCAGGTCAGAGCAGAAGCCCCGCTTGCAGAGGTCTGGTTGCCGTTCCGGCAGCACAAGATGATTTCTTGCGGAGGGGTTTGTCCGCCCCGGGACAACCGGCGGGGGGAGGACGGCAGCTCCCCCAACCGCTCCCCAGCCCCTCAGGGACGGAAGGCAGAGGGTGTCTCCCCTTCCTCGCCTTCCTCCCCTCCCACCCTCCTCTCCCTCTCCCGCTGCCCTCGGCCCTCTCCCCCCTCTCCCACGGGAAGCGGCGGCGCTGACAGCCGCCCTGTGTCACTCTCCCCCCGACTGTCACTCTCCCTTTCGCCGCTATTATCGGCGGTAAGCCAGGGCAGTCCCCAGCCGGGCAGGGCTGCTGATCGCTATCGCTCTGGCTATGAGCTGCCCCTGCCATGAACCTGACTCCGGGGCGGGGGGAAGGCAGCGAGAGGGGGCT